>CM051020.1:18922953-18945453 GCA_027704905.1 Muraenolepis orangiensis | reverse complement strand
TACTTGAAGATCACAGTCTCCCCCTGTGTCCCCAGGGGACCCCCATGGACCCCCTGGGGACAGTTCCGCACGCAGTGGGGCCCGTCCATGAGGTGGGCACACCGGAGACACTGGTCGGGCCCCTGGGAGACGGTAATGGTAAAAACAACACTTCACTTTACACTTGACTTCAGAAGATTCAAGATTCAATATTATATATTGAATTGTATTATAATATATTTGTCACAAACAATAAGCAGTGATAAGCAGTGATATAAAAGTGGCAGTGCCTTACAGAAATTGTGCAAAATACAATAGAAAATAGAAAAAAGGCAATATTCTATGTATAAACTAAGTACAAATACATAAAATATATAACTCCCGTCTCATGTCAGGACGGCAGAGTCCCTCGCCAGCTTCCGCAAGAGACTCAAGACCCACCTGTTCAGAGTCCACCTGGACTCTCCATGAACCCTCCTTCTCCTTTGTGAACCCCTAACTTGCTTAAGTCCTGACATTAATAGATCTTAGCATGTTGTATATTCTAGCAAGTGTATATCCTTAATGTTGATAACACGCTCTTATCACAGCTACTTAAGCAGGTGACCTGGCAGTAAGAAATTGTGTTATTCATCTTGTTAATATGAATACTTGTGAACTGCTCTATTTTGATGTTTGCGTACCTCAGTGTTATGCTATTGTCTGCTTCAACAAATGTACTCCTTGTAAGTCGCTTTGGATAAAAGCGTCTGCCAAATGCCCTAAATGTAAATGAGTTGGGATAAATATAGGGTCCGGAAACAAAAAAAGATATGTGTGTGTGTGTGTGTGTGCATGTGCATGAGATGGAAGGTGTGTGTTAACAGGACAAGGGGGGAGGGGGGGGGGGATCCGTACTAAACAATCCTCCGGTTCGCCCCAAAAGCATCAGTTGCCTTCTAAGCCCCTCCCCATTCATAGTTCATGTTAACGGTCGTGTTTCAGCCACACTGATGACAAAACCCCTTTGATACATAGTGGCTGTTGTTCCTTTAAAATGCCGGTTATCAGAGAAGTACCACATCAGTTTAGCAGTTTACCATCGGTTGTCATCATACAATCTGACAACACAAATGATTTAATTTGGCTAATGTATGTTGAAATCGACCATGATCGTACTGATTCAACCCTCGTAAATTCTAAAATAAACGTTCATATCTACAAACACCTAAATTATTTCCCCATTGACTTTACGGCAAAACAAACTAGGTGTGACTGACTGACCACCAACGACCAATAATGAACCTCTTCCTGTTCTCGCAGTACTCTGCTTAACCTGAGGGGGCGCTGACGTTTCCGGCTGTGGGTTTGATTGCTCTGCGGCGCTTTCACTATCTCATACATCCCATAGCTCATATAAGTGCTATCAAAAATGGCCGTACCGGGCCGTGACAGGCGGGAGATCCGTGCTTCACAAGGCACTCTGGGTGACATCGTACACAGCTGCTGTCCATTAAGACTTCTCTGGGCTCGCTGTGACAAAAGGACATCGTAGAAAGAAAATACAAGTCAAAGCAACAGCAATAAGGAACAAATGTGTATGGTCGTGAGGAATTTATCATTTGACAGGAAGTGTGTGTGCGTGTGTGTGTGTGTGTGTGTGTGTGTGTGTGTGTGTGTGTGTGTGTGTGTGTGTGTGTGTGTGTGTGTGTGTGTGTGTGTGTGTGGGACACGTACCCCTCCAGCAGGTTACAGAGCACCACACAGCGCCCCTTGCGGTTGAAGTGGAGACAGGAGAAACACATGTCGGGCCCAGGGCCCCAGCAGCCTGTATCTGTGCACTCGGGGTCGCAGGTTCGATTCTGTCTCTCTGCAGATAGTGGCAGCACAGGAGCGAGAGAGAGAGAGAGAGAGAGAGAGAGAGAGAGAGAGAGAGAGAGAGAGAGAGAGAGAGAGAGAGAGAGAGAGAGAGAGAGAGAGGAGAGAGAGAGAGAGAGAGAGAGAGAGAGAGAGAGAGAGAGAGAGAGAGAGAGAGAGAGAGAGAGAGCGAGAGAGAGAGACAGAGAATAAATGGAATGGAAATGACTAGTCGTCGTATTGAGAGAGGATCATGAAGTACACCAGTTAACAGTCCCAAGTAAAATAATATAAGAAGAAACTCAATAACAACAGACAAGGAGAATACATATGGAGTGTTTTGATGAAGAATTCAACAAAGTAATACCTGAAACTTAATGGAAACGCATATCACTTGAAAGTCCCGCCCTCTCTCTCGCCTCTAACCCCATGGAACTGAAAATCCATTCCTCTCTCTCACCTCTAAACCCATGGAACTGAAAGTCCCGCCCTCTCTCTGGCTTCTAAACCCATGGAACTGAAAGTCCCGCCCTCTCTCCCGCCTCTAAACCCATGTTACTGAAGTCCCGCCCTCTCTCTCCTTTAAACCCATGTAACTGAAAATCCAGTCCTCTCTCTCACCTCTAAACCCATGGAACTGAAAGTCCCGCCCTCTCTCTGGCTTCTAAACCCATGTAACTGAAAGTCCCGCCCTCTCTCTCGCCTCTAAACCCATGTTACTGAAGTCCCGCCCTCTCTCTCCTTTAACCCCATGTAACTGAAAGTCCCGCCCTCTCTCCCGCCTCTAAACCCATGTAACTGAAAGTCCCGCCCTCTCTCTCTCTCCTTCAACCCCATGTAACTGAAAGTCCCGCCCTCTCTCTCTCTCCTTCAACCCCATGTAACTGAAAGTCCCGCCCTCTCTCCTGCCTCTAAAACCCATGAAACTGAAAGTCCCGCCCTCTCTCTCACTCTCCTTCAACCCCATGTAACTGAATGTCCCGCCCTCTCTCTCTCTCGCCTTTAAACCCACAGGTGTACGGGTGTGTGTCTCACCGCAGGTCTTGGGGTCAGAGTTGTTACTTATGCTGGTGCTCTGGCTGACGTCCTGTTGGGTGTGGAGCAGGCGGGACCACTGCTCCGGCCGGATGTAGCAGAGGTGAATGTTATCCTTGATGAACACCTTCCCCGCGCTGATCTCCCTGAGGGACCGCAGGCCCAGCCAGCGCAGATGGGCCATCTTGACCACCACCAGACTGTATTTTCTGGCACGCACACACACACACACACACACACACGCATATATTCATACACACACACACGCACAGACACACACACACACACACAAGTGCACACACAATCACATACGAACACAAAACACACTTTACAAATACACAACCTGGTGGTTGAGTCTAGAAAGCATGACCGGTGGTTGAGTCTAGAAAGCATGACCTGGTGGTTGAGTCTAGAAAGCATGACCTGGTGGTTGAGTCTAGAAAGCATGACCGGTGGTTGAGTCTAGAAAGCATGACCTGTGGTTGAGTGGACAACAGACCTGTTAATGATGTGCCGCCCTCGGATAATCTCAAGGTTCTCGAAGACGGACAGAGAGGTAATGTTCTCGGGCCACTGATAGATATACAAGAACCCTGGACAGAAATATATATACAACAGTTGGACAGAACACACACACACACACACACACAGACACAGACACACACACACACACACACACACACACACACACACACACACACAGATTAGCATGATGTTCTGTTAGACATGTTCTGTATAATTATTATGCATGTGAGGATTAGCCATATTTATAGAGACTTGTGTGAGGTCTGACCAAATTTGACCTACCAGTGATTTCCTTCACTGTCCTAAAATACTCCAGTTTGGCCGGATCCATGGGAGGGACCTTATAATACTCGTCCCTAAAACGGCCAATAAAAACACATTTTACACACCGTTGTATGAGCCAATGAGATGCCCCTGAGTTGTCAACATGTGATGATGGTCTGGATGATCGCTACAACATTCCTCACCTACACAATTTGGCGAAATCACTAGCATGTACGGAAGGACTTTTAGTGTACCTTATTTTCCGGACTATAAGTCACGCCTTTTTTAGCTGTCTGAATGGTCTTGCGACTTATTACTCCGAAGCGACATATATGTGACTGTGTTTAAACTAGGGCCAAGAGATGGCCCTGTATACACTCACGACAACTGAAAACTGCTGTAACCTACCACCAATTATTTTTTGGAAAAATAACAAACAAAGTGACTTATATATGTTTTTTTTTCTCTTAACAACACATTTTTTGATGAGAGCGACTAATCTCTCAGGTGCAACTTATAGTCCGGAAAATACGGTAAGCGGCATATGTACCACTTGCTTCTTTTGGAATCAATGTGTGTTAGTTAATGCAGAGTTTGTTAAACATAACAAGTGAATCACCTCATAAGCACTTCACAAAATGTCTCCTCACAAAGACCAAAGTGCTGTACTACTTTTTTTTACATTCTTGGCAGGCGTGTGCACGCTAAATCTGTATTTTAAGCAAGTCAATTTCTCAAATTAAATGGTGATGATATTTTAGTGACACCAGAGAGTGTCGACGGTTGGACCACCCAGTGTTGTGTATTGTCATTTCAAAATAAATGCTTTCATCCTCACGCGCACAAGGAGGGTAGAGACATTCTATAGTCTATATTCTATTACACTATTATGTTAAAATGTCTATTTGTGTATTCTCTTGTATTTTTTAATTTCTGTACATTTCGTATTGTTACATTTTTCTCACTCTTGCAACTTCAGGTAAAAAGTGTGGAAACAATTCCACTCCTACCAACCACCACTATTCCAACCACCATTTTTGGGGTAAATAAGTTGCGGGAAAAATCTGCCACTGCATCTTTTCCCCGGCCCCCACCCAGCTAGCTTTAAGAAATAAATGGCAGCCATGAGCCCATGTTTGTGAACATGGGGTCTGCGACTAACGTGCAGTTCATGCAGTTAACGTCCATGTGCAAACCGATTGGGTGACGTCACAAACTAATTGCGGGCATATCTTTTTTTTTTTTTTTTCGGTTTTAGAACCGCCACGGAACCAAAATGGCCGGCAGGCAGAATAAGACCCACGTCTGGGCACATGGACGCATCCCTACCAGCTCACCCTGAGAAGGTGATGGGGGTGAGGGACACGCCGCCGTTGATCCTGGTGCAGTTCCGGAACGACTCAATGTTGGAGGCGTTGATGGCCACAGCGTCATGCAGCGCACCCACACCCACCCCGCTACAATCTGGAGGGTGGTAACACCCACCCACACACACACACACACACACACACACACCCACACACACACACACCACACACACACCACACACACACACAAGCTGAAACAGTTGTATTAACAGTGGGTGGACTACTGCCCTCATTACTGCACTGTTCTGTACTTTTATTGTTTATGAGGCTACCACTCACTATGATGCTGCACTACTATCACTTTAAAATGCTTTTTGCACTTTATTGTTTTTTTAAATTGTGTATAGTATTGGGATGGTGTAGTGGTGTGTATAGTTTATAGTATAGTACATAGTATATTGTGTTGTTTGTAGTATATAGTACAGAGAAGGCTCGTCCATTGAGGAAAGGGAGGACCATCCTCCCTAAAATGATGACAGATTCATCTGTGAAAATACTGATAATATTACTATTTTAACACTTTGAAGGCACAACAATCATGTCCCCTTGTCAAAGTACCAACAGCACCCCCTACCACAATTGAAAATGACTGTACGGAGATCCGTCCTCCCCAAGCTCCCCATTGAAGTCCATTATAAAACTTCCGGACCCCAGCAGCCGGTGAGTCCTGGATTTTAACATTAAGTAGATCTGTGATCAGACTATCTCTTGAACATGTAAGAAGAACAGCTTTCACAGCACAAATTGCCAACGATATCTCAAAAATACAGACTTACTACCGAGAATCCGGACACAGCTCTTGCTTTGGGAGTACAGAGATTGGATGGCCCTCAACAGTGACCCCCGCACCCCATACTCCCGCAGCACCCCCCACAGTATTTCCCGGGGGACCCGATCATATGCCTTCTCCAAATCCACAAAACACATGTAGACCGGATGGGCATACTCCCACGCCCCCTCCAGGATCCTTGCTAGAGTAAAAAGCTGGTCCGTTGGTCTAGGCCGGAATCTGCATTGTTCCTCTTCAATCTAAAGGTTCTGTTTTTTTTGTTATTTTCTGGTAGAAGCGCTAATCGTTCACGTCAGCTTTCCTCAGCATGGTCAGGTGAGTATTGAATATTTTCATAAGTTGTTAAACGGTTCATACCACAGACGCCATGTCTCTCTGTGTACCTTTTGGACAGGGGCCGTCGCACTTCTTGCAGTGCTGAACTCCGTTCACCTCCACCTCGTATTTTCCCACGCTGCACATCCGCACGCACGCCCCGTCGTCCGTCACGTAGTGACCTACACGCGCACACACACACACGCACACACACACACACACAGGATGACACACACACACTCGCTCACTACAACTACAACTGAAACACCCAAGTCCACACAAAGTCACATCAACTACAACTGGCATCTGGCATCCGAGGACAGCCTATTGTCGTTATAATAATTGTGGAACTGTACAGCACTTTACAGTTACTTTACAGTGAAATAGACTCGCTGCATTTAACCCATCCTAGTATTAGGAGCTATTTCAGCTATTTATACGGAGGGGAGCAGTTAGGGTTAGGGTCTTCCTCAAGGACACCTCGACAGTTATTTGCTAGGAGGAGCCGGGGATCGTACAAGCAACCTTTCGGTTGTGAGGCGACCGCTCTACCTCCTGAGCTATACTGCCGCCCATGGGGAAAATAAGTATTTATGGGGAAATGGGGAAATAAGTATTTAACACATCAACATTTTTCCCAGTAAATGCATTTAAGTGAAATTCGCACCAGACTTTGGTATTAACTCAAGAAATCCAGACAAAAAATCGAAACATTAAAGTCCATATGTAAATTTAAAAAAAGTAACTAATCACCCGCACTATTCAGGTGTGATTTTGGTCCATTCCTCTACAGATTGTCTTTAAATCTTGAAGATTGCGGGGGGGCCTCTTGTGAATCGGGATCTTCAGATGCTTCCACAAATGTTCAATTGGGTTTAAGTCTCAATTGATTGGTTTTAAGTGATTGACTGGGACATTCCAACAAGTGGATTTTCTTTCTCTGAAACCAATTGCGAGTTTCCTTTACTGTACGCTTTGGATCGTTGTCCTGCTGGAAGGTCCACCTCACGTCTCATCCTCAGCATCCTGGTGGATGGCGGCAGGTTCATCTGAAGAATCTCTGTGTACATGGCTCCATGCATTGTTCCTTCAATGATATGATGAGTACTCTCGTACCACGAGAGGAGAAACAGCCCAACACCACGATACTTCCACCTCTGAACTTCACTGTTGGTATGGTGTTATTGGGGTGATGTGCAGTGCCAGAGCACACGCCAGGACTTCACTGTTGGTATGGTGTTATTGGGGTGATGTGCAGTGCCAGAGCACACGCCAGGAGTTCACTGTTGGTATGGTGTTATTGGGGTGATGTGCAGTGCCAGAGCACACGCCAGTACTTCACTGTTGGTATGGTGTTATTGGGGTGATGTGCAGTGCCAGAGCACACGCCAGGAGTTCACTGTTGGTATGGTGTTATTGGGGTGATGTGCAGTGCCAGAGCACACGCCAGTAGTTCACTGGCTTGTTCACATGTGGTTTGGTGGGCAGAGCGTGCACAGAGGCCATGGCGCTGGCTTGTTGTTTGGTGGGCAGAGCGTGCACAGAGGCCATGGCGCTGGCTTGTGGTTTGGCGGGCAGAGCGTGCACAGAGGCCATGGCGCTGGCTTGTTGTTTGGTGGGCAGAGCGTGCACAGAGGCCATGGCGCTGGCTTGTTGTTTGGCGGGCAGAGCGTGCACAGAGGCCATGGCGCTGGCTTGTTGTTTGGTGGGCAGAGCGTGCACAGAGGCCATGGCGCTGGCTTGTTGTGTGGTGGGCAGAGCGTGCACAGAGGCCATGGCGCTGGCTTGTTGTTTGGTGGGCAGAGCGTGCACAGAGGCCATGGCGCTGGCTTGTTGTTTGGTGGGCAGAGCGTGCACAGAGGCCATGGCGCTGGCTTGTTGTTTGGTGGGCAGAGCGTGCACAGAGGCCATGGCGCTGGCTTGTTGTTTGGCGGGCAGAGCGTGCACAGAGGCCATGGCGCTGGCTTGTTGTTTGGCGGGCAGAGCGTGCACAGAGGCCATGGCGCTGGCTTGTTGTTTGGCGGGCAGAGCGTGCACAGAGGCCATGGCGCTGGCTTGTTGTTTGGTGGGCAGAGCGTGCACAGAGGCCATGGCGCTGGCTTGTAGTTTGGCGGGCAGAGCGTGCACAGAGGCCATGGCGCTGGCTTGTTGTTTGGTGGGCAGAGCGTGCACAGAGGCCATGGCGCTGGCTTGTTGTTTGGCGGGCAGAGCGTGCACAGAGGCCATGGCGCTGGCTTGTTGTTTGGTGGGCAGAGCGTGCACAGAGGCCATGGCGCTGGCTTGTAGTTTGGTGGCCTGAGCGTGCACAGAGGCCATGGCGCTGGAGGGCATTGCCTTCTGTCCTTTCTGTCACAGACTCCAACTCTTTCTGGAGCTCCTTCCTAGTGGTCCTTGCCTCTTTGGCTACTCTTCTAAGTATCCTTCTGACTCCCTGTTTAGAAATCTTGCGAGGAGCTCCTGTGCGTGGCCGGTTGACGGTGGAGTGATGTCGCTTCCGCTTACGGATAACGCCCCCGATGGTGCTTACTGGAAGATTCAGAAGTTGTGAAATAGGTCTGTAGCCAATTCCATTTTCATGTTTTGCAACAATGTGGTTGCGACGGCCTTGAGATCTCTTTGCTTTGACCCATCATTACATGTTTCTTGTGTGGCATCTTGGGAACAAAAAAAACTTTTATAGCCCATCAATATATAAAAACTAAATTCACATTCACTTGAATACGCTCATTGGAAATACATTTACTGGACAAAATGTTGATGATGTGTTCGATACTTATTTCCCCCGTTCTAAGTAGAGGAAGGGGGGGATGGGGATGGCGGCCTTACGGGGGCAGGACTTGACGCAGGTGGAGCCGAAGGAGAACTTGGCGTTGGGGTTGGGCGCCTGCTGGTAACTGGCGGGGTCGTAGATCATCAGGCGAGGGCAGTTGGCCTTGCACACGCCGTCATCGTTGAAGGCCTTGCAAACCTGGGGAGAAGGGAGGGGAGGGAGAGAGGAGGGGGGAGAGGGAAGGGGAGAAGAGGAGAGGGAAGGGGGGAGATAGTAGGGGAGGGGGGAAGAGGGGAGGAGACGACGGAGAGGGGATAAGAGGGGGGAGAGGAGAGAAGGGAGAGGGGAGGAGAGGGGGGAGAGGAGAGAAAGGAGAGGGGAGGGGGAAGAGGGGGAGAGAGGGGGGAGAGGAGAGGGGGGAGGGAGGTGCGAAGGAAAGGAGAGGGAGGAGGGGGGAGGGGAGAGGAGGAGGGGAGAGGAGGAGGGGTGGTGGTGGTGTTAGATTATTCGATCGAAGAACGCAGAGATTTTTCCTGGAACCTAGCTGGGTGACAACAGAGCAGCCAGGTCATCATAACTGAATCATTGAATTGATTGCTGTACGCTGAATGCATCATCATAATTAAAAGGTTAGCGAGAAAAAATAAAGCTCAGGTGAACTCAAGAAGATGAGTGATATTAATGAGAAAATAAAATAAAATGCACATTCCATATATCCAGAGTAGAGCTCTTACAGGGTTTATGCGGGTTGTGGTTTGTGATTACACACACACACACACACACACACACACACACACACACACACACACACACACACACACACACACACACAGACTGACCAGACACTGCGTGTCTCTGGGACCTGTACAGCCGGCAGCACAGTGTTTGTTACAGCAGTCATTGGGTTCCGTTCCAAGACATCTCCCAGGACACTGGTCTGCACACAGCAGCTTAGTAACTGAGAGAGAGAGAGAGAGAGAGAGAGAGAGAGAGAGAGAGAGAGAGAGAGAGAGAGAGAGAGAGAGAGAGAGAGAGAGAGAGAGAGAGAGAGAGAGAGAGAGAGAGAGAGAGAGAGAGAGACCTTGTAAGTGACTGACAGTTAAATTTACTTTGTTGACGCAATTGTAAATTGTAACAGAATATATTTTTTCACACTACAAAAACAAAAGCCATTGTAACACAAACTAAATATTTTTGGTTTGTTGTCAAATGTGGGCGGGGCCATAGTGAAGTCCCTCACTGTGGTCTTACGTCTCTATTCAATAGATCAGTTGAAGGTTACTCACAGACGTCTGTCAGCGTTACAGAATGGCGGGCTATCGTTATTTACCTGTCTGACAATGCTGTTGTCCATCAGTCCAACAGGATCCATTGCAATTTGCATGACAACGTTTACCTGTCAACACACACACACACACACACACACACACACCACACACACACACACACACACACACACACACACACACACCACACACACACACACACACACACACACACACACACACACACACACACACACACACACTATTGATCATACCAGATGGGTTAACAAAGGGCTAGAAACAACAGGGAAACAGGAAGCCCAAGAAAGGACAGGATGTATGAACCCACATGTGCGTGGATAGGTCTGATTCGTGAACAGCATGCTCGGATTGGTCGATTTGTCCACGATGTCCCACCACTGAATGCTTTCCACATTACACAGCAAAGGGTTGTGGGACAACTTCACACCTCCTTTCATAATCTCTGGAAGAGAAACAAGAGAGACACCCTGCTTAGAGAAAGAGTGTCAAGTGTGTGTGTGTGTGCACATGTGTGTGCATACATGTGTGTGCACAAGTGTGTGTGTGTGTGTGTGCCCATGTGTGTGCATACATGTGTGTGCACAAGTGTGTGTGTGTGTGTGTGCGCACATGTGTGTGCATACATGTGTGTGCACAAGTGTGTGTGCCTGCAAGCCTAGGCTTGTGATTGTGTACGAATGTGAGTATGTGTGTGTACATGTGCAGGCATGCACATGTGCCTGTCTGTCTGTGTGTTTATGTGTGTGCGTGTTCGCGTGCATGCATGCGTGTGTGTGTGTGTGTGTGTGTGTGTGTGTGTGTGTGTGTGTGTGTGTGTGTGTGTGTGTGTGTGTGTGTACCAGTCAGGCCACTGAGCTCCAAATGCCTCAGCCCGCTGGTGTAGTTGTGTGATGTGGTGTTCCCGTCATAGTTTGACATCACAGCCAGGGCATACTGGCCATTGTAGAGGGTGTGGCCTCGGATGAGCCTCAGATTGGCCAACGGGATGGTGAGCACCATGTTGATGGCAATCAGGACGTACCCGCCCACTTCCCGAACAGACTGGAAAGGAAAGCAGGCGTCTCATACAAATGTTCTGGAGGGAATAACTGACAGGAAACGAAGGACACAATGTATGAAAAGAGGAGATCAGGAGGGGAGACAGAGAGTGAAGAGGAGAGGAGAGGAGAGGGAGGAGCGGAGAGGAGAGGAGAGGAGAGGAGAGGAGAGGAGAGGAGAGGAGAGGAGAGGAGAGGAGCAGGAGAGGAGAGGAGAGGAGAGGAGAGGAGAGGAGAGGAGAGAGAGAGAGAGAGGAGAGGAGAGGAGAGGAGAGAGGAGAGAGAGGAGGAGGAGAGGAGAGGAGAGGAGAGGAGAGAGAGGAGAGGAGAGGAGAGCAGGAGAGAGAGAGAGCACAAAGACAAGACACAATGGAATACTAAAGAACATCCCGGAAGAGACGAGAGAGAACCAGAGAGGAAACACAACCAAGGCGGGGGTTACTGACGGAGAGGAAGGAGAGGTCACGGTGCTCCTGGATGTAGGTGATCTCCAGGTTCTCCAGGACCACTGTGCAGTTGCTGTACATCTTCACCAGGTTGTTATAGTGGATGTCGTACCCGCCCAGCAAGGTCAATTGGTTGCTGATTCCCTGGCACACTGTCACACAGGGGGCACATGTCACTCAGGGGGCACATGTCACTCAGGGGGCACATGTCAC
The DNA here is from genome assembly GCA_027704905.1 of Muraenolepis orangiensis. Taxonomy (NCBI): domain Eukaryota; kingdom Metazoa; phylum Chordata; class Actinopteri; order Gadiformes; family Muraenolepididae; genus Muraenolepis; species Muraenolepis orangiensis. Next base: position 18,933,569 of record CM051020.1, on the reverse strand, counting down.
TCAGGGGGCACATGTCACTCAGGGGGCACATGTCACACAGGGGACACATGTCCCACAATTGTTTAAAATGTGTATCTCTTTTTAAAACTACTACTGTCCCATACGGGGTGATGTGACACCCAAAGTCCCTCTCGGGTATGAATTAAGTATTATTATTATTATAATCATCATCATCATCATCATCATGTTATTATTATATTATTATTATTATAACAATACTAATAATAATTACTATTACTATTATTATTATTACTATTGTTATCATTATTGTATCTTAACATGCAATGAATGCATGGTTTGCGTTGAAAGGGACAGGATTTGAGAGCTGCTTTAAAAGTGGTGCCGCCATCTTTGCAGGTTCAGTGAAGTCAGTTGCGCTGGGAGGATAACATGTGGATTCGTAGAAGAGGATTATGCAAATTATGCGAATTATGTGGATTATGTGTCGCTGCTGAATCCCAACCATATGTCCAGAGCGCCACATACCTTTGTTTGTATGTACACTTTACGGCAGGAATCTAATCTAATCATAATAACGTTCGAAAATACCTTGCATGGATCAGTCAGAATAAATTAAGTTAAAGTTTGGCAAAGATTTGAGAAGGAAAAAAAAGATGAAAGTAACTAATAAATCTAAATCTAAACCTGAGGATGTAATCCTCTTCATTGGTCTCATGTCCACACAGTGAGATGAGTTCCTCTCATGGAACCCATCCTGGTATGAGGAGCAGTGGGCAGCTATTGGATATACAGGGGAGCAGTGGAGGGGTCTGGTGCCTTGCTCAATGGCACCTGGGAAATGCCCAGGAGGCAAACTGGCACCTTTTACCAAGTACCAGTTCTCACTCTGTACTTGGTCCGTTTTGGGGACTTGAACCGGCGACCCTCCGGTTCCCAAGCCAAGTCCCAACAGACTGAGCTACTGCTCAGGGGTAGCTAAACAAAACGTTAGCTACTTCGCTGCCTGCTAGCCACATTTTCCGCTCATACAAGCTCCGCGGAACTCCTCGGTTGTATGACTTCCCCATCCTTTATAGATACTTGTTTTATGTTAAAATTTGGTCCGAGTGGTCCTTATTCTTAAATTTAATTTATCCTGATTAATACGACGACTGGATGGCATTTATTTTAATGATACTATTGAGTTGAAGTACCGTTAACGGTAGCCATGTTGACATTGAATGAGATCGCTGGCTGCCCTGATCCATATACACCACGTTACGCATGACCAAAGGTCGTTAGTTCAAGCCCCCCCGGAACCATAGAGATTGCATTACAGCGCCTGCAGTTCGAAAATAACTAATAAATAACTGTCAATTGAACATCATTGGGCCTTGAGTCTATCAGAGCATCCTCGGCCCTGATTGGACGAAGATATTCAGAGGCAAAACAAACTGTAGAGAACAGTCACAACTAGCGTGACACTGTTCCCTCTCGCTTCTCCCTTAGGTGGGGCGTCGCCCAATTGCCCCAAAGGAACAAACCGCCCCTGATCAAATGATATTGATGACAATGATATAGTGTGCGGGACATCAGTTCGCTTAGCTCATAGTCAGCCACTGCTGCCTCCTCCTCCTCCTCCTCCTCCTAGCTTGTTTGGAGCTCTCTTCTCTGTTGTACTTAGATCGACTCCCCACCGTGATGTCACCGTGATGTCACCGTGATGTCACCGTGACGTCACAGAAACAACACAGCTGCAGCCTCCAGTTGCTGCTCAGCGATTGGTCGGCAGCATGCAGAACGTTGAAGGGACAGAGGTTTGGTGTGGACTCCGATGATGGGAGTTTGGCTTTTGATATGTTCTTTCTTGCATCTCATAACTACTTCACTTCACCACTTGCAATAGCACATATCTAATAATTATTAATATAATAATAATAATAATAATAATAATAATAATAATAATAATAACAGTGATAAACTCCTGGGACCCTCAGGATATCTTTTCACTCAAACCACAACACTGAACGTGGGATTTTCTGTTTTTAAGAACAGCTGATTTCAATCTCGAGGAACGAGTTCACTCAACGTCGGCTAAGGTGGAACCTGAACAATGTGCGTCCGTGCCAGCCTTTCAGAAGCCTATCGTGAACATGTGATCGTCAGGGAATGCCCAAGACCACGTCATTGTTATTTCTTCTCCTTCGGTTTGAAGCCTTCAAGAAGGTTCAAAGGGACCACGCCATGATGTCGTCGTTCAGACGTGTCACATAAATCAATCTCCTACCGTACACACAGAGCCTACGCTAGACACGCATATTCACCCGTGTGCAACTTCAATTTTGACGAGGTAACGTTCCAAAAAACGGAGTCTGCACCTGGGAACACGATGGGTTTTGGATAGTGACCATGTGAAGTTGGTATCGCTGGTACTATCTAAACCAATGCGCCCACTGGCGGTGGTCGGGGTTACCTGGGACCAGGTTAGGCTCACAGCATCGCTGAGTCGCCACGGTGACCAGAGAGCAGCCAGAGCAAAGAGAACATTCTGGTATCCCTGAATTCTGACAAAACATATCTAGTTAACGTGGGATCCAGCTTCTCAAAACTGGGCACAGTTGTGTGCGCACGTACACACACACACACACACACACACACACACCACACACACACACACACACACACACACACACACACACACACACACACACACCACACACACACACACACACACACACACACACACACACACAAACACACAGATCGGATGAATGAGAAATGCTTTTCAAAAAATATTTGCTATACTCCTTTTGAATAGGTGACAGGGCAGTCTCTCTCTCTCTCTCTCTCTCTCTCTCTCTCTCTCTCTCTCTCTCTCTCTCTCTCTCTCTCTCTCTCTCTCTCTCTCTCTCTCTCTCTCTCAAATAGTATGAGAGTTGACTTTGGCTCTGCATTAAAGAAGCGGACGCAGATGAATTGAACCCCCCGTAACACACACACACACACACACACACACACACACACACACACACACACACACACACACACACACACACACACACACACACACACACACACACACACACACACACACACACACACACACACACACACACACACACACCATCCTCATCCGGCCTCCTGCACATATTACTCCCTCTAGATTTCACCTCCCTTCCTCTTTCCACTCATCCTCTTCCTCATCCTCCCCTGTGTTCTGTGGTGGTTTCTTCCCTGTCTGTCTGTCTGTTTATCTGTCTGTCTCTCTCTCTCTCTCTCTCTCTCTCTCGCTCTCTCTCTCTCTCTCTCTCTCTCTCTCTCTCTCTCTCTCTCTCTCTCTCTCTCTCTCGTCTCTGTCTCTGTCTCTGTCTCTGTCTCTCTCTCTCTATCTCTCCCTCTCCCTCTCTCACGTCATCCTCTCTCATCTCTATTTCCTCATTCATCCATCTCTAGTTAAGCCAAATCTGTCTCTGTTTTTCTGGTTACACAAGTCTAAACACAAACATGTATGCAGGTACGCAAATAAAAACAAACGCATACATGCATACACACACACGCACTGAAGAACAGGTCTGATCTGATCTATCATTGGAGTTTTTGGAAAGCCTTTTCTTCATTGTATGGAACACTGATGAACATGGACTTCTGGTGACCAGTTGTTCTCTCACCTTCCTTTGTTGAAACACACTATTGTAAGTCGCTTTGGATAAAAGCGTCTGCTAAATGACTTTTATGTAATGTAATGTAATGACACATCTGTGTGTGTGTGTGTGTGTGTGTGTGTCTGTGTGTGTGTCTGTGTGTTTGTGTGTCTTCCAGTGTGTGTGTGTGTGTGTTAGTGTGTCTGCCAGTGTGTGTGTGTTTGCTTGTCTTCCAGTGTGTTTGTGTGTGTGTGTTTGTGTGTCTGCCAGTGTGTGTGTGTTTGCTTGTCTTCCAGTGTGTTTGTGTGTGTGTGTTTGTGTGTCTTCCAGTGTGTTTGTGTGTGTGTGTGTTTGTGTGTCTGCCAGTGTGTGTGTGTGTTAGTGTGTCTTCCAGTGTGTGTGTGTGTGTGTGTGTGTGTGTGTGTGTGTGTGTGTGTGTGTGTTTGTGTGTCTGCCAGTGTGTGTGTGTGTGTGTGTCTGCCAGTGTGTTTGTGTTTGTGTGTTTGTGTGTCTGCCAGTGTGTGTGTGTGTGTGTGTGTGTGTGTGTGTGTTTGTGTGTCTGCCAGTGTGTGTGTGTGTGTGTGTTTGTGTGTCTGCCAGTGTGTGTGTGTGTTTGTGTGTCTTCCAGTGTGTGTGTGTGTGTGTTTGTGTGTCTTCCAGTGTGTGTGTGTGTGTTTGTGTGTCTGCCAGTGTGTGTGTACATTTTTGTTCTTGAAGCAGGCTACATAGTATTCTGCTGTGGGTAAGTAGACATAAGATTTATTGTTGTTCTTAGTATTTGTGTTGATAAAATTGTAGAACCTTTTTCTCAAAGCTAGTTACCTGTACATAGTAAGTGAGGTGTACAGGCCTATTGTTGTGCTAAGATAATCACCCAGTCTGGCCCATACAGCCATAGTCAATAGAGTTAACGACAGGGAGGAGCCTAACCCTGCATGAGTCTCTCTCCCTATCGCATAGGCTATTAACATAGAAGTAGTTTGTTAGCGTCAGCATTTAGCGTTAGGCCCCAGGAACTAAGACCCAGAACAAAGACCAAGGAGTCGTTCTACAGGAGTCCCAGAACAAGACCCAGAACAAAGACCAAGGAGTCGTTCTACAGGAGTCCCAGAACAAGACCCAGAACAAAGACCAAGGAGTCGTTCTACCGGAGTCTGTCTAGGGAGTTAGTCCTAGTTAGTCAAATCTAGTCCTCCTACCCTTGCTATGTGTCGTCATTCCATTGTAGTCTGGACATCCTCCCGCAATAGATGGCATCGAGGCTCTCCCTCTCGACGCCGCAACCCTTCCAATCTCCTCTATCCTACTATTTCTACCTTCACAGATCTTGTGGTGAAAGGGGGACTCTGGAATTGCCAATCGTCGGTCAAGAAGACAGAAACCATTCTGGCCTACGCCGCACTCCAGTCTCTCCACTTCCTGGCTCTCACCGAGACCTGGATCACCCCTGAGAACACGGCTACCGCAGCTGCTCTCTCCGCGACCTACTCCTTCACCCACACCCCCCGACCCTCTGGGCGTGGTGGAGGAACGGGACTCCTAGTCTCTCCAAACTGGTCATATCAGGTACTCCCTCTGGGTCATCTGACCAGATCGGCACTCGAATTTCATGCTGTTTCTGTTACCATCCCAACTAGGCTCAACATTGCCGTAATTTACCGACCACCGGGCCCTCTTGGTGACTTCTTTGACGAGATGGACGCCCTCCTCAGCTGCTTTCCTGAGGACGGCACCCCACTCGTGGTTCTGGGTGACTTCAACATCCAGTCGGATAAGTTACAATCTCCTGAATTCATTAACTTTTTTGCCATATTCGGTCTAACACTCACTCCTTCTCCCCCTACCCACAGAGCTGGGAACCAACTGGATCTTGTCTTCACAAGATCCTGTACCACCTCGGTGATCTCGGTCACACCCCTCCCTGTCTCTGATCACCATTTTGTTGCTTTCTCTCTCCCTCTCAAATCCCCCACCTCCCTACCCACTACTCCCCACATTGTTACCTTCCGTAGTAACCTGAAAACTCTCTCTCCCTCTTCTTTCTCCGCATCTGTCCTATCCTCACTACCATCCCCCCAACAATTCTCTCTCTTGTCGGTGGAGGAAGCCTCCTCCACTCTGACTTCCTCTCTCTCCTCCTCCTTCGACTCTCTCTGTCCTCTCACCTCCAGACCAGCACGAGCCTCTCCTCCACCTCCTTGGCTGTCCGAACCTCTGCGGGCTTGTAGAGCAGAGCTATGGGCGGCCGAGAGAAAATGGAGGAAATCGGACTCCTCTGATGACCTCGCTCACTACCTCCGTCTCCTCGCTGGCGCCGTACGAGATGGCTGCCGTGTCGCGAGCTCCCGCACGACGACGCAGTTTTTTGTTATTTATTCTTTTTATTGCAACTTTTTTAGTTCAGGATGTTAGCAGCAAGTTCACTTATAACTTCTGCACACTTTGGGAGATCAGATCGACAGTCGCTCGCCGCCTACCGGAGTTTTTTCACTCTTTCGACTCGGACGTCCCGCCCGAAGTCACAGCTGGATTATCTCCGTCCATTTTGGGCACGATTACGCGCAAGCGTCGCCGGAGGAAGCGAGGGAAGCGAGCCGGCGTGCTAGTCAGGCTGAGATGTCGATCCGATCGCCCCCCACTACCCACCATTCTACTGGCTAATGTACAGTCTCTGGACAATAAGTTAAGCGAACTACAGGCTCGTATTCAATTCCACCGGGAAACTAGGGACAATTGCATTATCTGCCTTACGGAGACATGGATGTCGGAGGGGGTTACCGACGCAGCTATCGAGCCGACGGGATTTTCCGTACACCGGGCGGACAGAACAAAGTCTCTCTCCGGTAAAGATCGCGGAGGGGGGGTATGTCTCATGATAAACAGATCTTGGTGCAACCAAAGTCATGTACATCCCCTCAAGTCTTTCTGTTCCCCGGACCTGGAGTACCTGATGCTTATGTGCCGTCCACACTGGCTACCTCGGGAGTTTACAGCGGTAACCGTGACCGCTGTTTACATTCCCCCACAAGCCAACACGGACACAGCGCTGAAGGAACTGTACGGGGCTATCAGCGAACAGGAGTCGGCCCACCCCGAGGCTGCTCTCATCGTAGCGGGGGACTTCAACAAGGCGAACCTGAAGAAGGTTCTCCCGAAGTTCTACCAACACATAAAGAGCAACACACGGGGCGAGCGGATCCTCGACCACTGCTACACTCCCTTCCGTGATGGCTACAAGGCCCTCCTCCGCCCACCGTTCGGCAAATCAGATCACCGCTCTATCCAGCTGCTCCCCGCCTATAGGCAGAGACTGAAGCAGCAACCGATCGCTGTGAGGGAGGTCCAATGCTGGTCGGACCAATCAGATTCTACGCTGCAGGATTGTTTTGATCACGCTGACTGGCACATGTTCCGCGTTGCCTCGGACAATAACATCAACGAGTACGCGTCGTCGGTCACCGGGTTCATCAAGAAGTGCATAGATGACGTTGTTCCGACCAAGTCGGTTCGGATATATCCCAACCAGAAACCGTGGATTAACGGCGATGTTCGCGCTGCCCTACATGCGCGTAACGCCGCCTTTGGTTCCGGGAATACGGAGGAATATACGAGAGCCCGCTACGACCTCCGTAAGACCATCGTCACTGCCAAGCGGGAGTATAAGGACAGAGTGGAAGATAAATTCAAGAAACACGATGCGAGGGGTATGTGGCAGGGGCTGCAGAATATAACGAACTTCAGAGGGAGAACCAGTTGTGTAGAGAACTCCTCTACCTCCCTCCCAGGAGAGCTAAATACATTTTTTGCTCGGTTCGACGTAAACGGCAGCCCGCCGAAGCCAGCACCGACTGGGGAGACCAGCCAGCTGCGCATCTCGGAGGCGGATGTGCGCCGCACCTTTAAGCGGCTGAACATCCGTAAGGCGGCAGGCCCCGACGACATCCCGGGCCGCGTCCTCAGAGCATGCGCAGACCAGTTGGCAGGAGTCTTTGCAGACATCTTCAACCTCTCCCTGTCCCAGGCTGTTGTCCCCGCGGTCTTCAAGATATCCACCATCGTGCCTGTCCCTAAACAAACCAAGGTAACATGCCTGAATGACTACAGACCTGTGGCCCTCACCTCGATCGTTAGCAAATGCTTCGAGAGGTTGGTCAAGGACTTTATTTGCTCCGTGTTACCTACCACGCTGGACCCATGGCAATTTGCATATCGTCAAAATAGATCCACGGACGACGCAATTGCCATGGCCCTCCACACTGCCCTTTCCCACTTGGAGGGGAAGAACTGTTATGTGCGAATGCTGTTTGTGGACTACAGCTCAGCATTCAACACAATAGTTCCTGCCAAGCTCGACACCAAGCTGAGAGGTCTAGGCGTACCCCCATCCATGTGCAGCTGGATACTGAACCTCCTGTCGGACCGCCGCCAGGTGGTGAGGATGGGCAGCACCACATCAGAGCCACTGACCCTCAACACGGGAGCCCCCCAGGGATGCGTGCTGAGCCCTCTCCTCTACTCCCTCTACACCCACGACTGCATGGCTATGCACAGCTCCAACGTCATCGTCAAGTTTGCTGACGACACGACAGTGATGGGCCTGATCGCCGGCGACGACGAGACAGCCTACAGGGAGGAGGTCGGATCGCTGGAGCAGTGGTGCCAGGAGAACAGCCTCGCCCTCAACGTCAAGAAGACCAAGGAGCTGATCGTGGACTTCAGGAGGCAGAGGGGAGAGCACAGCCCTATCTCCATCGACGGCGTTGCAGTAGAGAGGGTCAGCAGCTTCAAGTTCCTCGGCGTGCACATCTCCGAGGACCTCACATGGTCCACGCACACCACACACGTGGTGAAAAAGGCCCAACAACGCCTGTATTTTCTCAGGCGTCTGAAGAAATTCAGCATGGGCCCCCGCATCCTGAGAACATTCTACAACGGCACCATCGAGAGTGTTCTGACAGGGTGTATCACCGCCTGGTACGGGAACTGCACGGCACTCGAGCGCAGAGCGCTTCAAAGGGTGGTGCGGACGGCCCAGTATATCGTTGGAGGTGAGCTCCCCTCCCTCCTGGACATTTACAACCAGCGGTGCGTGGCCAAGGCCAAAAGAATTATAAAAGACATTGCCCACCCCAGCCACGAACTTTACTCACTATTACCGTCAGGCAGGCGATACCGCAGTATCAAGTGTCGTACAAATAGGCTTAGAGATAGCTTCCACAGTCAGGCCATCAGGCTGCTGAACAAGGGCGTATAACATATAACAATGTATATTTTATTACATTGATTTATATACATATATTGCTCTTTTCTGTGCTGATTTTTGCATTTTATAAATTGCAATTTTTATTTTTATTTTATATTCCTTATTCTATTTTTTATTCTATTTTTTATTCTATTTTTATCTATTTTTATTTTATCTTATTCTATAACTGCTGTCTGTCGTCGGGTATTGCACACAAGAATTTCACATCACTGCTTTATACTAAACTGTAAACTGTGAAGTGACAATAAACTTGACTTGACTTGACTTGACTTGACCTCCACGGTATCGGCTGCTAAATCTGCCTTCTACCGTACAAAAATAAACTCTTCTGCCTCTAACCCAAGGAAACTTTTCTCCATGTTCTCTTCCCTCCTCAACCCCCCCTCCCCTCCCCCTCCCTCCTCCCTCTCAGCTGATGACTTTGTCACCTTCTTTACGAAGAAGGTGAACGACATTACCTCCTCCTTCACCCCCACCGCTTTCCTCCCTCCCTCCTCTCCCACCCCCACTAACCTTACCTGTTTCAACCCCCTCTCCCCCGATGAAGTTAACAAACTGGTGACATCTAACCACCCTACCACCTGCCCCCTCGACCCAATCCCTTCCTCTCTTCTCCAGGACATCTCGGGCGATATCCTTCCCTTCCTTACATCCCAAATCAACATCTCCCTTGAGGCAGGCCTGTTTCCGGCAGCCTTCAAGACTGCCAGAATCAAGCCGCTCCTCAAGAAACCATCCCTAGACACCACTGATGTCCAAAACTACAGACCGGTATCTCTCCTATCATTCCTGTCCAAAACCCTTGAACGGGCTGTCTCCTCACAACTTTCTTCCTATCTCTCCCAGAACAACCTCCTCGACCCTCACCAGTCAGGCTTCAAGGCTGCGCACTCCACGGAGACGGCACTGCTCGCAGTGACAGAGTCTCTTCGTGATGCCAGAAGCTCGTCCCTCTCATCGGTACTGATCCTTCTCGACCTGTCTGCGGCGTTCGACACAGTGAACCACCAGATCCTCCTCTCCACTCTCGCCGAGCTTGGAATCGCTGGAACTGCGTTATCCTGGTTCACCTCCTACCTTGCAGATCGGACTTATCAGGTCACATGGAACGGTTCCCTGTCCAAACCCTGCACCCTGGACACCGGAGTTCCTCAAGGCTCAGTATTGGGACCCCTTCTGTTTTCTCTTTACACTAAATCGCTAGGCTCTGTAATCGCATCTCATGGCTTCTCCTATCACTGCTATGCAGATGACACTCAACTGTTTCTCTCCTTTCCCCCCTCAGAAACCCAAATAGCAACACGCATCTCGAAATGCCTGGCCGACATCAGCAGATGGACAGCCGCCAACCACCTGAAGCTCAACCTTGACAAGACTGAGCTCCTCTTCATACCGGGGAAAGACTGCCCTCAGATGGACCTACTGGTCACCATCGAGAACACCCAAGTCTCCCCCTCAACCACAACAAGAGACCTTGGTGTGGTGGTAGATGACCAGCTGTCCTGCAATGCCAACGTCACCGCGGTGGCCCGATCTTGCAGAATTGCCCTCTACAACATCCGCAGGATCCGGCCCTTCCTCACACGTGAAGCGGCGCAGATCCTGGTCCAAGCGCTCGTCATCACCCGCCTCGACTACTGCAACTCTCTCCTGGCGGGACTCCCCGCCTCTGCAACCAAGCCCCTCCAACGCATCCAGAACGCAGCAGCACGCCTGGTATTCAACCTACCGAAATTCTCCCACGTGACCCCTCTCTTCCGCGAACTCCACTG
>CM051020.1:18912953-18917953 GCA_027704905.1 Muraenolepis orangiensis | reverse complement strand
GAGGGGTGGTTCACATTCCTAGCAGCTCACACACACACGCCGGGAGCTGACCAGCGCAATCACCACCCTACTCGCCCTACAGCGGCCTAGTGGTAGGGTGGGGGATTTTTAACCCTTCGCTCACTGTGCCCCCCCCCCCGATAATGAATTACTGCCTGCTATTCTTGCTAATCTCCAGAGTGATTAGTGATAAGTGATTAGTGTTCAAGACCACTGACCTGGATGTGTATGCAGATCATGTCACAGCCTACATTAACAGGCTAGTGGAGGAACGCATCCCGACGGGGTCTGTTCGCTCATTCCCCAACCGCAAGACGAATGCTGACATACGGAACAAACTTAAGGAACGGAGTACCGCTTTCACAACAGGCGACTCCGATCACTACAAGAGGCCAAGTATGACCTCAGAAAATCCATCAAGAAGGTCAATTGGATTACAAAAACAAATTGGAATCACAGTTCGGGGGCATCTATAACGCATCACTGCAACAGTCTGTCGTCCCAGCGTGCTTCAAAGCACGGTAACAAGCCTCAATGACTATCGTCCAGTGGCTTTAACACCCATAGCCATGAAGTGCCTGGTAGGCACACAGGCAGTGTCTGCCTACTGACCTGCTAGGAGTGCTGCCACTTTCACTTTCATAACATGTCATTAACATTACACTTACATACTTTGCTGGACTTTCTGGACTTTCTGGACTTCATGATGCTGCTGCACTACTGGCACTTTAAAATGCTTTTAAAGATTTGTTATGGTATTGTTTTGGAGATGTATACTGCGGGAGGGAATGGGGAGTTCCTTTGTACTTGTTACAAATGGCCAATAAAAATATCTTGTATCTTGTATCTTATGATATACAAATCAAATTGGTGTTTCTCGGGTGTATCTGTATGTGATATGTGTTTCCAGATGATTGAGGGATCCAAGAGTCTCTCTCTCTCTCTCTCTCTCTCTCTCTCTCTCTCTCTCTCTCTCTCTCTCTCTTCTCTCTCTCTCTCTCTCTCTCTCTCTCTCTCTCTCTCTCTCTCTCTCTCTCTCTCTCTGTGGTATGAGGATCACATGGCGTATGGTTGGGATGTGTCTCAAAACACGTTTGCGGTTTGTTTTAAAGTCTGATGCAAACCACAAGCCACATCTAAACTGTATATATATCACCTTGTTTGTGTCTTTCTGCCTCATTAGCCACACAAAGCCCTGTGAAACACACCCTGTGAAAGTGTGGCCTGGGTCTAGTGAGGCCCGGGACTCTAAGTGAGGCCCGGAGAGAGAGAGAGAGAGAGAGAGAGAGAGAGAGAGAGAGAGAGAGAGACTGCCCTGTCACCTATCCAACATGTCTAAATACCCCTCTCAGACCCCATCACACTGAACACGTGGGATGAAATGTCTACTTTGTCTTCGTAACCAATGGGAATGCCAATCGCCTGCCCCCCCCCCCACTTTAAAACATGTCAAAAGGCGCCCGACGCCATCGTGGGTTCAGACGAGACGTTACGCGGTTGGAACTCGTCAAAAGAGCGCAGGCAACTAATTTTCCCAGGGTTCTGTGATGGAGGTGCGACGGTGGTGTGTGTGCGTGTGTGTGTGTGTGTGTGTGTGTGTGTGTGTGTGTGTGTGTGTGTGTGTGTGTGTGTGTGTGTGTGTGTGTGTGTGTGTGTGTGTGTGTGTGTGTGTGTGTGTGTGTGTGGGAGGCGGGGGGGGGGGAGAGGCAATGACTGCAAAGATGATATCAGCCCCCTCCATAAATCTGGGGTGTAAAGGCAAACCTGATTAGATCTGAGCGAGACGCCGTCACACTGGTCTGTGGGAGGAAGAGATCCTCCTATGAAGACCAAAGAGGGAAGGAGTCCAACTAGAGTCCATGGACCATTGTCTCACGCTCAAGAAATGTAAAAATGTATGAACGTATGATATATATAGAGAGAGAGAGAGAGAGAGAGAGAGAGAGAGAGAGAGAGAGAGAGAGAGAGAGAGAGAGAGAGAGAGAGAGAGAGAGAGAGAGAGAGAGAGAGAGAGAGAGAGAGAGAGAGTGTGTGAGGGAGAGGGAGAGTATATATCTATACCTCTATCTATATTTTTTATTGTTTTATTAATATTATTATTATTACCGGTATTATTTTTATACAGTATATATATACATATATATATATATATATATATATATATATATATTAAGGATGAGACTCAGATGAGTCAGGCAATATTCACAAAAGGAACAGTCTGTCAGAAGAGGTGAACAAACCTAAAGTCCTAATATGTTCCCTCTAGCAGCGAGGTACACAGAACAATGTTGCCCAAGTCCCATTTTCCCAGAAACCAACCGGTCCAGCGGAACACAAACTAACTTGTGGCCCCGATAACGTGTCCAGTGTGTGTCCAGCACTGTTTGCTCTTCACAAACGCTCCATCCTCCCGTTGGAATCCTCAAGCCTCGACCCTAACCCGCTCCCGGCTAACAACAAGCTGACTGTCTCCTCCTCTCCTCGCAATGGCTGACCCCCGCCCACCGCCCCCCCCCCCCACCCCGCCGGTGTGTTTGGTTTGACTGTGCGTATGAATGGGCGATCGCCCGGCAATATTGTAGAGAAGAGCTGGGGTGTGAAAAGCACTCTACCGGTGGCCGTCCTATTTGACCGGTCCGTTTGAGATGAGCACCACGAGATGAGCCCGTCGGCACAAAGCGACTCCGGTCTAAAAGGGTCGGATGTGAACATCGCTGGGTCGAGTCCAGGGCTAACAGCCCTTGACGTAGTCGACAAACAACCTTTCCCCGGGTCCATGTTGACATTGTGGGGACAAGCGGGGTCGAGAGTATAGGAGGGGTGTGGGGGGGGGGGGGAGAGAGGGCTTACATTTACACACGCTTTCAAAAATCAATACATACTAGTATCTTTTATTTGTTTTTAGTTGGGATTCCTCTGTGCTTTCGATGGACAAATGGATACAGGATACAGCTGAGCAAAACGCATGGCTCGTGACTTCGTGGTGACACACATATCGAGTTAGAGAGAAATATATATTATATATATATATATATATACATATATTTATAGGAAGAAAAGTGCGGTCAGGTTCAGGTCAGGTTCAGAGATGATGCGGGAATGAATCGCTGACGGTGTTCTCCCCTTCACTCTAGTATTGAATTCTGAAATGTGAGCCACATTTTCGCTGATTTACCAGTATTATATGAGCCGAAGATGAAGAGGATAAAGATGGGGAGGGTGGTGAGAGACAGAGGAAGAGAGCGAGAGAGAGAGAGAGAGAGAGAGAGAGAGAGAGAGAGAGAGAGAGAGAGGAGAGAGAGAGAGAGAGAGAGAGAGAGAGAGAGAGAGATGGCTAGCAAGATAAATATACACACCCACACACACACAAGCACAAGCACGCACACACACACACACACACACACACTCACACACAAACGCACATACAAATAGATACAAACTACATACATACATATAAAACATACAAACACACGCACACAGAGTTAATCAGAGAGACAGACGGACACAATCTAAATAAAACACTTTAACACTTTTGTGTTATCATGGAACGGCATAGATATAATAAGAGACACAGCGGCCTTGTTCCACACACCGCTCACACACACGCAGAGCTTAAAGAATGTTTGACCAATAACAAGGGTGACCGAGACCCTGAGTGCTACTACCCAGGTTCACAGAGGAGGCCGTTAGGAAGACATGACTACTGCTTCTCCAGGAGAGAAGGAGGAATGTGTGTCATTGTGTGTGTATTTGCATGCGTGCATGTCGATTTGTGTGTTTCTACCTGTGTGTGTTAGTGTGTGTGTGTGTGTGTGTGTGTGTGTGTGTGTGTGTGTGTGTGTTCATGAGTATGTGTGTTTACATGCATCTGCATGCGTGTGTGTTGGTGCATGTGCATGCATGTTTATGCATGCATGCATGTATGTATGTATGTATGTATGTATGTATGTATGTATGTATGTATGTATGTATGTATGTATGTATGTATGTATGTATGTATGTATGTATGTATGTATGTATGTGTGTGTGTGTGTGTGTGTGTGTGTGTGTGTGTGTGCGTGCGTGTGCGTGCGTATGTGTGTGTGTTGACTGCAGTTCTGTACTTTCTGAGATCATTGAAACGAGAGCCTACATGTCAGCTCTCCTGAGATGCCTGAGATCACCTGAGAAAAACATGCCTAGCCCCGCCCACATCTGATGAGCACATCTCGTCAGTCACATTACCATTTGCATTAAACACACACACACACACACAAACACACACACACACACACACACACACACACACACACACACACACACACACACACACACACACACGGATACACTCAATGGCTAAAACAGGCCAGTGCCTCAGATGAAACCATTTTTTTTATTATTAATTAATTAATTAATTAATTAATTAATTAATTAATGAAATAATAAAATGAATAAATGAGAATGGTATCTGTGTTGTTATCTGTTATATTACAGTGTTACGTTGATTTGTTTGTCTTTCTCGGTCCATGCACTACGCATTTGAGTGGTTTTGTGTTAGAAATAAAATGCAACCAATCTGATATTGTTCTGGGTTGCTGGGAAGAATATCAACATCAAGAAGAACAAGTATTCTCTGTTCTTGAGCGATTGCTTTGGCCCTTAGACTGAATGAGAGCGTACATTTGGATTGACAATTTGATCAACCAAATATTGGTATTCTTTCAGATTTCCCCACGGTTCCATGGTACTCTAGAAGGTCCCGTTAGTTCACTGGCTCGAGACAGAGGATCTAGCTTAGTGCTACGTAGCAATTCATTTGAAGTTTTATTGGTTTATTACAATTATATTGTGTATCAATCTAAGTATAGTAGAGAGTCAGTGTATGGAAGTCGGGCAAATAAGCAGTACATCGCTGTAGCTAGTCCGACGGGGGTGACTCAGGGCAAAGTCCCGGTCAATCTGGAGCTCTGGAGCTTGCGCTCTAGCTCAGTCCGACGAGGGGGCCCCGTGTCGGACTCGAC
>CM051020.1:18892953-18907953 GCA_027704905.1 Muraenolepis orangiensis | reverse complement strand
CTACTACTACTACTACTACAACTACTACTACTACTACTACTAATACTACTACTACTACTACTACTACTAGAATAAGAAGAACAATAACAACCACAAAAACAAAAACAAATAATAATAAAGGGAAAGGGTAATGCTGCCGAGAGAGACAGACAGACAGACAGACAGACAGACAGACAGACAGACAGACAGACAGACAGACAGACAGACAGACAGACAGATAGATAGATAGATAGATAGATAGATAGTAAGATAGATTGTAAGTTTCGACAGCAGATAGACAGCAGTTTCAACCCATGCAGTCATCACAGTGAACTCTCTCACCCACACACACACACACCAACACACACACACACACACACACACCCACACACACACACACACACACACACACACACACACACACACACACACACACACACTCATTTGTATGATTTCTTCAGCAAAAAAGAAATAGACCAAAATGAAAAAATGGACCAAACAATAAGATTAGCATTAGTCAATGGAACACGTCATGCTTTAGGGTCAAGTCTTGAATCTGTGGCTGAATCTGGGATGGGCCCTATATACCAGACTGTACACTGTCAATCTGTTTGATTAATTGGTGTAGGTACTCCCTAGCAAAATAAACATTCATCTTTTGTTCTGGCTTGTTCTGCAGGACACAGGTGGCTGACTGTGGCTGCTTCACTTCACATCGCAATCATTGAGATGTGAATGGCTGATTACTACACAGTCTGAATATGCAGGATATGAGAACTAAACACTGTCAGTTCTAAATACTAGACCTAAGGTTCCAAATCAGGGGTGTCCAAACTACGGCCCGCGGGCCAACTGCGGCCCCTGGCCCATTTTTAAGTGGCCTGTGGGGAATTAAAAAATACAATTTTACCCGTTTGCATTCGTCAGTCCAAGGCACAGCATCACTAATCTTATTGGATGATACAAGATACAAGATATAAGATTTTTATTTGCCAATTGTAACAAGTACATAGGAACGCTTACTCCCCATTCACCCTATCTGTCCCATGAAGTGCCGTTCCTATCATAGGTGAGTTCAAAATGTATGAAAGTATTTGTGATGTGTTAATAAGCCCAATTACTTACATTTTCTAAAAATGTCCAACAGTTTGTAGCCCATTCTATGTGTAAATAAGCCCAATAATTGTATTCACACAGGCTACATAACACGCTTATCCTGTCATACATTCACCCCTCCCATTAAACAGGGCTGTGTTAAGGGAGACCATCCCCAGTTAGAAGCAACATTGGGAACTTGTGTTGTGAGAAGGAGCTGCTAGACGACCACCTGCAGTACCTTCACGGACCACCACTGATAACTAGAGCACTGCTGCTTAATACTGTCTGTGGCCCCTGAGTCCTTATTGTTCTGTATGAGTGGCCCCCCCTGGTCTCAACTAGGATCTTAAGACTACAACTAAGGTCTAAACTGTCAGGTCTAAATTGGCAGTAATGGAAATATTTGCATAATAACTGTTTCTACACGCACAAACACACACACGCACGCACACACACGCACACAGACACACACACACACACACACACGTGTAACGTAAGCACATACACAAATACAGAACTTCTCACTGATTAGCGCTTAGACTGAACACTGAAACTACTTTCTTTAAGTCCCCCCTCTCTCTCTCTCTCTCCCTCTCTCCCCCTCCCTCCCTCTCTCTCTCTCTCTCTCTCTCTCTCTCTCTCTCTCTCTCTCTCTCTCTCTCTCTCCCCCCCTCCCTCTCTCCCCCTCTCTCTCTCTCTCTCTCTCTCTCTCTCTCTCTCTCTCTCTCTCCCTCCCTTTCTTACTTTTCTTCTTCCATTAGTGACCCGCAGAAACGTCCATTAACCTAATCAGCGTTAGTAAGCTTTGAAAGCAATTAAACAATACATCGTTTGCATGTCATGCACACATACAGACTGTCAGCTACAGCTGGCACACAACTACACCTGTTTAATATGTTAGGATCTACTCATGTATGTAACCACTGTATATTATATATAACCATGCACTTTACTGTAAATGTACATTTGCACGCTGTACTGTACTTGTGCTGTGCACTGACAATACATTTTAATCTTATCGAACCTAATGTCATCTAAATTGATTTTTTTTTTTTTTACAAAGGACCATGTATGTGCAAGAAGCAAGAGTTGTTTGAAGCATGTTTGAAGACGTTCAAAGAACACACCAAAGGCTACAGCTGTCTTTCTTTAAAAGTCTTCACAATTATACAACATCACTTACATACTCATCACAATCTATGTATTATCATCCTGGGCCGGGCTGCTTTAACCAGCAGCTTCAGCCCCAAGAGGAGGGCCTCCAAGCTTCAGCCCCGGAGGGCCTCCAAGCTTCCCACAGTCAGACAACAGCTTGTCTGTGGGTCTCTGAGCTGGAGGTCTGCTGGTTGCTGTTTACTAATCCAGGCCTGTGAGTGTAGTTCAAGGCTAGTTCTTCAGAGCCCCACGGAGAACAAGAGGGAGGGCAAGGAGGAGGGAGGGACATATGGGAAAAGAGAGAGGAGATCAGGGGGGGAGAGGAGGGGAGACAAGAGAGGAGATGGGGGTGCATGGGAGGGGAAGTAATTAACCCAAAAGGCTTAGCTAGAACCTCTAGTCCGAGAGGATAACATCCTGAGAACACACACACACTCACACTCACACATACTGTAGATGTGAGTGACATGTGTTAAATAAATACATATTTTATATGTTTTATTATGATTACACCATGGTCATGCTCGTTACTCTGACAGATGCGAGGTAGGCCTATACCCAGTTTCCTCCCACCCCTTTTCTCATGTTATAAAGAAGAGGGGCGCCCCCTGGTGTCTAAATCTCGACATCATGCCAAGTCTGTTGACTGGAAGGGCTTCTTTAACCTCTATTATAACTAGAAAAGCTAACGATCGTTAGCCTTTCTAGTTATATATGTGTTTAATGTGTTTATATAGTTGCAACAAAATGAGAGGTAGGCAGGCAGTACACTATTTCTTCTAAGACTGATGTTCTGTTTTTGTGTTTACAGATGTTCCGCACTAAAAACCTTTATATTTCAAATTATGTTCGGAATTTAAGATTGTGACCGCTAGATGGCACCAAATATCAAAATGATTCATCAAGGATGGCTGTAAAAGAACACGTCAAGGCGCACAGCACAGTAGGATTGAGCAGATAGGAGAGGTGGCCTAGACAGATGGACGATATCAAAAGAGTAAGATGTAGATTAGATGGGAAATAGCAGGTCAGCTGAATCAAACAATGACAGGACTCTATCAATCTGCTCTGCATGTGTAGCCTTCATGTACAACACAAGGTCACAGTTGTCAGAACAATATCCCTGAAAACACAGATACATTACATATCTGGAAAGCACAACAGGATCCAAGACTGGATCCTGAGAGCTGGGGGTTGGCGCCCCTAGGGGTGGTCGTGTGTAACTACACCCCAACACACCAGCCGGCTGTTGAAAGCGCATTTCACCATTCAACATTTGTGTTTCACTTCAAAATGTTCATTGGCCAACCATCTGTCCTCCCCAATACCAACATTTAGCTAATATATATTAAATGTATCTATTAATAATATATATAAAATAACAAACAAGCAACATTTCTGATTTATATTCGGAATGCTCCTTTTGTTTTGTTTTGTTACAGCGACAAAAGCTCATCTCTCTCTTGTCTCTCTCCACGTTTAGCCTTCGTCTGTTGGTTCGAGTCTCTCCTCTACAGCCCCCCCACCAGGATGTGGATGGGGGTGGTCTCTAGTCCTCAGAGTCACGTGATCCAGGGCATCATCACCACCACCACCACCACCGAGGTCCTTTGTTGATGGTGATCCACACACACACACACACACCAAAGAAATCACATCCCCTTTCTGACATTGTCGAGGCGAATCACCACCAACCCCGACGGTCGTTTGGTCCTGAGGAGGAGGAGATGCTCGGCCTGCGGTGACCGGTCCACACGGGAGGGAGAAACGCGTCGCCCCGTCGTCATCATCATCATCATCATCATCATCAACAACATCGGTGCCGTCCGGCTCGGCGCTGGAATGAGATAATACAACACGTCTAAAGGTAACGTTGAAAGAAGGCGGACGCTCGGAAACACACACACACACGCACGCACGCACGCACGCACACACACACACACACACACACACACACACACACACACACACACACACACACACACACACACACACACACACACACACACACACACACACACACACACACACACACACACACACACACACACACACACACACACACACACACACACACACCGTGCAGCCTGCTACCCACGGTCCGACCGACCGAGGGGGGGTGGGGGGGTCAATACGTGCCTCGGTCTCCGCCAGGCCCGGCTTTTGTCCTGGGAGCTGGTGTTGGTGTTGGTTCGTCCTGTTCAAATCACGACAAACGTTAAAAACCGTATGTATAAACGTCGCGGGGGGGAGGGAGGGGGGGAGAACTAGTTGTTTTTTGGGGGAGAGGGGGAGCATATGTCGTACGGGGCGGGGGGGGGTGTAAGTCCCGCACCGCAGGCGTGCTTAGGTCTCTGGTCTCCACCAGCCCTCACTATGTGGATTTGGATTCCGCGGTGACTGCCCTGTTCGGTCGGTCGGTCGAATTTGGGAAAGGAAAGAAAGAAAAAAGGGAGGGGGGGACGGGACACGTTTTCTCATTCTCTATCTCCATCTCCATCCCCGCAGCATCGCTACCGGTTCTGCCATGATGCCCTCGGGAGGATCCTCCTCGCCGGCCGCCCGGTTCCTCTCCCCGCTGCTCTGCCTGCTCCTTGTGGCGGGCCTTCCCCGGGCTCAGGGCTCCTTCGCCCGCAGCGGCGGAGAGTGTGTACCGGGGAAAGACAAGGACTGTTTAGGTAGGTGAAACTGTTTTACTGGGGAGGGGCAAAACGTAACAAACTAAATCGTTTTTGTCAGTAAGTGATTTTGTAAAACCACACAGTCTTAATATGTGTTAATATGTGGGATATGCAATAGTGTTTGTGTGTGTGTAATACTGTAGTAGTGACGGTGAAGTGTAACTAAAGACCCGCCAGCCTATACATTCCTTTGACCGCACTGAAACCTACAATTAGACCTAAAATCAACTCTGTGAGGACACGCCAAAACCTCTCATCTGCCACTAAGTACCCTGACGTACATGTGCTGGTTGCTGGCACACACACACACACACACACACACACACACACACACACACACACACACACACACACACACACACACACACACACACACACACACACACACACACACACACACACACACACACACACACACACACACACACACACACACACACACACGCATACACTAAACACACTTACACACACACACACACACACACACACACACACACACACACACACACACACACACACACACACACACACACACACACACACACACACACACACACACACACACTCACACTCACATAACACACTCACATAACACACTCACATAACACACACATACTCACATAACACACATACACGCACACAGACTCACATAACACACACACACACACAGACTCACATAACACACATACACGCACACAGACTCACATAACACACACACAGACACACACAGACTCACATAACACACACACACACACACACACACACACACACATACTCACATAACACACGTATACACTACACACACAGACTCACATAACACACACACACACAGACTCACATAACACACGCACACACACACAGACTCACATAACACACACACACAGACTCACATAACACACACACACACACACACACACACACACACACAGACTCACATAACACACACACACACACACAGACTCACATAACACACACACACACACACACACACAGACTCACATAACACACACACACACACACACTTTACACACACATATGCACTATACGCACACAATCACGTAACACGCATACACATAACACACACATAAGAACACACACATATACACTACATACACACACAACACCCACTCACATAACACAGAAAGACTACACCCACACACACACACACACACAATGCCACAAGCATGCATATGCGTTGGGCCTCCTCCGTCCTTCAACATCTGGAGCTGCTCTATTTTTATCACTGTGACACCAGCACATAAAAAGCTGGGGTCTGGCCTCTCCATAATACATCAATCCACATTTAGAAGGTAGGCCTACCGAGGGCCTGCTTGTTTTTGGGACCCTCCAGATGTTTCATGTCTGGCTCATTGGCACTTCACACAAGAGCAGCAATTAAAGGTTTCCTGTGCCCCACTTCCTGTATCAGTGCCCCCCCCGCAACTTTTATGTCTGGCTTCCTTCCGCCAAAAAGCACAAGTAGCCCTGGTCTGCATGAGACACATTCTCTTCCTTTATTATTTACTTGTCGTCGTATTCTTTGTACTTGTTTGTATTCTACTATACGTATTCTACTATTCTACTCTCTGTGCCCTGTGCTTCTGCCGTGACGCCACCCCATTTCTGCGTTCTGTGACTCATACTGTGAAGTGTACTATTTTACCTTCTCCTCTCGCACTACCGTCCTCGGTGGGGTATTACAGGAGCTAAGCCACCGACTAAATCACTTGAGAAACCCAATTACGGTTCAACACTTTTTTTTTTTACACATTTCACCAGAAAATAAAAGTAGAGCGTTTGAAAATAAACACACAGTCTGGCTCTCCAGCGGGTTTGTTGTGCGCGGAGGAACCCGGATGAAGGACTCCCCGGCGGTTCCCAATAGAACGTCACTCTTCTAATCTTCCGAGCAGAAGGTTGCTAAGGGATAAGCCTTTTGAGCCCGTATGAAGTCCACTCATTGGGCAAACCCCGGCTACAGGCCCCGCCCACTCGGAGCTGTCCGCTACGGCCGGCGCGTTCCACTTCAACTGCGCTATTAAAAAAAGGTTAACATCCTTGACTATGAAAGAGGTGTTGGTGTGTTTCACCGGATCGATGGATGGACATAGTTCACCGAAGCAAAGAGACTCAGTGACTCTGTGAGAGAGAAAGAGAGAGAGAGAGAGAGAGAGAGAGAGAGAAAGACAGATATTTTTGTTTCTTTTCTCAAATTCTCTTGTGCTTTGGCAACGGAAATGTGCGTTTTACCCATGCCAATAAATCCCTTTGAATTGAGTTGAATTGAGACACACACAGAGAGATGGCGAGGAGGCAACCGGGGGGTGGGTGGTTGGGAGACAGAGAGACAGAGAGAAGTCAATGGGGAAAGATAGAGAGACACAGAAATACAGAGAGAGAGAGAGAGACACACACACACACACACACAGCGATGGGGGGGAGAAGGCAAGAGAGTGAGGTGGAGAGCAGGCAACAGGGAAATAGAGAGAGCGAGAGAGAGAGAGAGATGGCAATGGGGAAAGAGAGGGAGAAATATATAGATATAGAGAGAGAGAGAGAGAGAGACACACACACACACACAGACGGAGAGCGGGCAACAGGGAGGAAGAGAGAGAGAGATCCACTGCCAGGGAGCGAGGGAGCCAGCAGGAGTTATCCATGCCTGACTGGACGGTGGGAGAGTGGGGAGTCGCACAACACTCCTCTGTTCCTGGAGGACTACACACTCCACTGACCTCCTCCTCCTCCTCTCCTCCTCCTCCTCCTCCTCCTCCTCCTCCTCCTCCTCCTCCTCCTCCTCCTCCTCCTCCTCTCCCGCTGGTTACCCGGCAACACATATCATTCTAGCACCAGTCAACTCTGAATCACTCACTTATCGCTAAGCAACGAAGGGAGCCGCAGTAGCCGCCGCGTTAAAGGGTTAATTTGATTAATTAGACGTTAGTTTTGTTCTGTTGTCGTGGGTGGGGGTGATGGGGGTGATGGGGGAGGGACCGTCACCCCACCACCCAACAAAAATACCAACAAAAACTCTTGCAGACCGTGAGGCGCTCTGCTGTGTCATCGCAGCACAATAACAACAACAATAACTATTGCCCTATTTGCCCGGGGCTAGTTAAACCTCACACACAGGGCTCCCCATTGGGCTAGTGGTAAAAAAATAACTCAAATAAAAACCTTTATGCCATTTTTGAGATGCAAGACACTGTTATTGACTTAAATGAAGATGAAACATGACATTTAGCTTTAGCCTTTGTGGTTATTTGATAGCCACTCATAAACAAAACAATTTGTATTCGTACCTTAACGCTGAGCCCTGCGTAGGTTTGGCGGGTTTGCGTATTTATTACAATATAACACATGAACACCAGCGTTTGATGTCTTTGTGTTCACTGGACCCATCCCCCCCCCCGACCCCCAAGCGTAATAAAGTGTCATCTTATCTCAACCACGCAAACCCCGTTTCAGATTCAGTTGCCGTTCACACGCACGCGTTACTCACTGAACAAATCAAATCTAGTGGCGGCTTTTCATCAGCATTTAGAGAGATTGAGTTCTACTGCAGCAGGGAAACATATCCCTCCACCAAGCGGCTTCGCACGCACACACACACACACACACACACACACACACACACACACACACACACACACACACACACACACACACACACACACACACACACACACACACACACACACACACACACACACACACACACACATCATGATATACAATTACATACATACTCACACAGACACCGGCAGGCATGAACACACACACACACACACACACACACACACACACACACACACACACACACACACATCATGGTATACAATTACATACATACTCACACAGACACCGGCAGGCATGAACACACACACACACACACACACACACACACACACATCTCCCAGTTGGAATCTCAGGTTTAGTTTACACGTGTGCGTCTGCTCTCCACAGACCTGTCTGACTTAGCAAACAAGCTATAATTGGCCGCCCGAGTAACCAATCGCGCGCGAGATGGAAAAGGCCGCAGGAGCTGGGGACTGCTGAGAAACCGTATGGCGTGTAGATGGAATACCTCGCCTTGGGGTAACCGCTCGCTGTTCATGACAGCTACGTGAAGGTGGAGGCTGAAGTCTTCTACCTTTTTCAGCCAAGGGACTATATGTTTTTTTTAAATAAAATACTGTTGCATTTCATTCCAGGCCTAATGATATATGTATAATGGCTTATTAAATTCTTATTAAATCCATCTTTGATGCTTAGTTATAAGCCATGTGGACATAATTAAAATCAATGCATCAGTCTGAAACTCTTCCACCGTACGATGACTGACCCCATGGTGTGTGGGAGGAGAACATGACTCTGAGGCCCGGGTCTCTCTATTGTGATGACCTGGACCTCCCTGGGGAGCAAACACTGACTGGAGGGTGGAGTTTGGGTGACGGCAAGAATTGGTTTCTGCATTAATCATGTTTGTGGACTCCCTGCAGTACCTGCGCAGACCCCCTGGTTGAAGACCACTGGTCTATGGTCATTGGTATTTCTGGTCTTTGGTGTTTAATAACACAAGTTATGTGCACTGTATATTTCTTGGCGAGAAACATGAACACACAATGTTACTACACAAACACTTACAAACATGCACACAATAGAGGGCGCACACACAGGTTCACTTTCACAACCTGGACAGATGGAGAAACGCAACGCCTCTCTGTAGGCCTAGCTGTCTGGCAGTCAAGGTGCCGATTCTGGAGTCTTGAGTGAGTGAGTGAGTGAGTGAGGAGTGAGTGAATGAGGAGTGAGTGAGGAGTGAGTGAGTGCCTGGTATTCAACCTACCAAAATTCTCCCACGTGACCCCTCTCTTCCGCGATCTCCACTGGCTTCCGGTAAATGCTCGCATCAAGTTCAAGACTCTGGTGCTGACCTTCAGGGCAGTCAATGGAACTGCCCCAGCCTACCTCCAGGCGTTGGTCAAGCCCTACATCCCAGCCAGAGCGCTCCGCTCAACTTCTGCCAGGCGACTTGTTCGACCTTCACTGATGACAACCAAGCATCGCTCTTCCAAGACCCAGCTCTTCACGGCTCTGGCTCCACAGTGGAATGAACTCCCGTCTCATGTCAGGACGGCAGAGTCCCTCGCCAGCTTCCGCAAGAGACTCAAGACCCACCTGTTCAGAGTCCACCTGGACTCTCCATGAACCCTCCTTCTCCTTTGTGAACCCCTAACTTGCTTAAGTCCTGACATTAATAGCTCTTAGCATGTTGGATATTCTAGCAAGTGTATATCCTTAATGTTGATAACACGCTCTTATCACAGCTACTTAAGCAGGTGACCTGGCAGTACGAAATTGTGTTATTCATCTTGTTAATATGAATTTGTGAACTGCTCTATTTTGTGTTCACGTACCTCAGTGTTATGCTATTGTCTGCTTCAACTAATGTACTCCTTTGTAAGTCGCTTTGGATAAAAACATCTGCCAAATGAGTGAGGAGTGAGTGAGTGAGTGAGGAGTGAGTGAATGAGGAGTGAGTGAATGAGAAGTGAGTGAGTGAATGAGTGAGTGAGTGAGGCGGAGTGAATGAGGAGTGAGTGAATGAGAAGTGAGTGAGGAGTGAGTGAGTGAATGAGAAGTGAGTGAGTGAATGAGTGAGTGAGTGAGGCGGAGTGAATGAGGAGTGAGTGCCAGCTGAATAAGCATATCTCCCCGTTGTGACTCACACGCTGTCTCACGCCTACATCTCACACGTTTCACGGCTGCCAGCGTGTGAGCATAAAAAACCCTTCTTCACACACGCTGCTGGAAATTCAGATTTGTTTTGATGATATTCAAGTCAAACTGCTCCATTTGGTGGTGTAATGTCGGCCAAAAAGGACACACCTTGTAAACAGGAGTTATTATTAGTATAGAAGTAGTAGTATAGTACATTTTGTGTGCATTATATTTCCTGATGCACAATAACAGTGATTATGTAAATGATGACCATAAAGGACAGGGGAGGGGTTTGTAGTCCGGGAAACTGTGCCCATAGACCTAGGATGTCACCCATTTCATCATCAATTTGGCAGATGCTTTGGTCCAAAGTGACTTACAATATGTCATTCAACATAGGCAGGCAAGAGAACAACTAGTCACCAGAAATCATAAGTGAATTTCCATTCCTACCAAAGAGCCTCCAAGAGCAGAACCAGTGCTCAGGTACACAAAGTGGGCTCCCTTGATTTGACCCAATAAGTACATCAACCAGGGGCCATGACAGATAGTGAAGCCAGTAGACACACACAGAGAGCTAATAAGCAACAGCTAATAAACAAGCACTGGTAAACAAGAACTAGAGCTAACAAGAAGCCAGTGCTAAGAGGAAGGATCAGTGTGTTCATGAAGCTGTCCTGACACCAGCGGGGAGTTCATTCCACCACTGAGGGGCCAGGACAGAGAAGAGTCGTGACCGTGTAGATTGTCCTCAGGCCTTCTGAGCGGCGGGCGAGCAGCCGCCCCGAGGGAACAGCAGAGCGAAGTGGACACCCATTGGTTGACACACAACCGCCAACAAAGCCTTGGATATCAGGTTATTTGCCACCAGCAGCGGAAACGCTTCACATTTGGCACATTGAAGGATGCTGCTCGCTCTGCAGTGCTATGGCCAAAACTCATTGATATTCAATCCTTAATAACTCATGAATTAAATAAAACTGTCAAACGGGACCGCTGGATTAAAAAATAATAATATGGAGATAAACCAGCCGCTAAGATTGTAACTGAACTCAGGCACAATGTATTCGCTTTATATTACGATAATGAAATCAGTCAATTTTCCGATTGACTTAGGATGGTGACGGGTTTGTGAGCCACCTATAGGCCTTTAGCTGAACTACAGGCTAGTCATGGGCCCGCATGGCTGTCACTTGGACAGGACACATGAGAGAGAGCCAGTGTTTTCCACTACAGGAGGTATTTCCAGATTAGAGAGGACATAGAGGTCATGACCCTGTAATTACCAGCTTTAATTGGCTACCATGGGGCTGTTGTGACCAATCAGCTGTGACCAGCTGGGTAGCTACTGGATAACTAGACTGGAAGCAGCTGAGGCATGTTTGCTTTAGTCATGCCTACATTTCAGATTTTTCACTCTTTTTACATGTGAAATTTATATAATATGTTCGTTTTTTACCTGCGTGTGTTTAGTTAGGTATGATGTCTTTACACTATGGGGTGTGTGTACTTTGAATGTGCACTAGGATATACGAGTAATGTGTGCTTTTTTATACACTGTGAAGAGTGACTCACACTCCTGTGTGAGGGTGTGTGTGTGTGTGTGTGTGATGGTGTGTGTGTGTGTGTGTGTGTGTGTGTGTGTGTGTGGTTGTACACTTTGATTAGTATGGTTTGGTGGGTCTTATATGATGTATGTATGACAGTTTGTGGTTTATTACCAGTATAAGGTTTGTGTGTGTGTGTGTGTGTGTATAATGCTGCATTTGTGGCAGAGTGTACGTGTCACTATGAAGTGTGTGTAATCAGATGTGTGTGTTTGTGTGTGTGTGTGTGTGTGTGTGTGTGTTTCAGACCTGTCTGAGAAGAAGAGTGATCTGCGTGTGTGTGAAACTGGAACGTGCCGCTTCGGAGGGACCTGCCGAGAGAACGGAGCTGACATCAAGTGTGTCTGTCAGTTCAACGTGAGTCAACAGATGAGTAATAACATATGCATGAGTAAAATATGTCAACTAAATCAACCATTGTAATTGTTAAAATTGTTAATATGTGTTTTGTTTGTTTGTGTCTATGCCTGTGTGTGTATGCATGTGTGCATCCGTGTGTGTGTGTGTGTGTGTGTATCTGTGTGTGTGTGTGTGTGTATGTATCTGTGTACGTGTGTGTGTGTGTATGTGTGTGTGTGTGTGTGTGTGTGTGTGTGTGTGTGTAGTGTCATAAGAAGTACATTCCAGTGTGTGGGTCTAATGGAGACACGTACCAGAACGAGTGTTTCCTCCGGAGAGCCGCCTGCAGGAAGCAGAGAGCCGTCACCATAATGTCAGAGGGGACTTGTTATACTGGTAACACACGCACACACATTTACACACACACACACACACACACACACACACACACACACACACACACACACACACACACACACACACACACACACACACACACACACACACACACTCATATACATATACATTTACACACACACATTTACACACACACTTACTCCCAGGCACCTACACATTAATAACACAGAATTGGACATTAAAAAGGGACAAGACAAAAGGGCAAGTGCACCGATAAATTACAAACCTATTTTTAGTCATCTCCTACGTTCACTATTTTTACTCTCTGTCTCCATCTCTCCGACCTCTCATTCTCTATTTCTCTCTCTCTCTGTCTCTCTTTCTGTCTTTCTCTCTCTTTCTGTCTCTCTCTCTGTCTCTCTCTCTATCTGTCTGTGTCTCTCTCTGTCTGTCTCTCTTTCTGTCTTTCTCTCTTTCTGTCTCTCTCTCTGTCTCTGTCTCTCTCTCTCTCTATCTGTCTGTGTCTCTCTCTGTCTGTCTCTCTTTCTGTCTCTCTCTCTTGCTCTCTCTCTCAGACGGTGGATCAGGTTCTGGAGATGGAGGTAAGCATATTTCCCTCTCCTCTTTTCTTTTTTAATAAGTCAGCCATGCGGCCTTGTGGGCTCCAGGGCGTCAGTACAGACCCCCGCTGTGAGGACAACAGGAAGGGTTTGGCTCTCTCCCAGAGGGCGGGGCGGCTGCCAAAGCTAACGTCCCAGTACATCTAGATATTAGTATCTAGTGCGGCACGCACAAAGCGGCACGCCACAAAGCGGCACACCACAAAGTGGCATGCCACAAAGCGGCACAAACAGCAATCTCTTATAGAACAACCTGTATGTATCGTCCGGGGGGGGGGGGGGTCAGGGCAGTTTGACTCCCAAAGCAAGAAAGGTAGCGGGTTTGATCCCCGGTGATTCCTATAGCCTATACCCCGTAGGGGAGTCCCTGAGAGAGAAACATGCGTTTTGCATTCATCCGCCATATGAATATATCATCCATTACGCTCAATGGTTCTCATTGTTTAAATGGTGTGTATTATTGTTGCAGTATGGTGTTGTATGTAGTATATAGTACATTGTATATAGTGTTGTTTGTAGTATATAGTACATTGTATATAGTGTTGTTTGTAGTAGTATAGTGTAGTATAGTATAGTATAATATTGCTGTTGAAATGAATACTGCAGGAGTGAATGTGATGTGAGTAAGCATTCCATTGTAGTGTTGAATGTTGAGATGCCCCTGATCTGAATTCACTGCAAGGCACTTCGGATGAAAGCGTCCGCTTAGCGACTAAATCAGTCAGTGAATTGGGGAGTATTCACACCAGGGGGAGGCGTTATGGGTCAAAGGGGAGGTTGATGAGGATGAGGGTGATGATGAGGATGAGGGTGATGATGGTGATGATGTTGATGATGGTGATGATGATGATGATGATGATGATGATGAGGGTGATGATGATGATGAGGGTTCTGCGTGTTCCTCTGCAGACGACGAAGGCTCCGGACGAGGGAAGAAAGTGTCCAAGTGTGGGAACTGCAAGTTTGGGGCAGAGTGTGACGAAGACTCTGAGGACATGCTGTAAGTACACACACACGCACATGCGCACACACACACACACACACACACACACACACACACACACACACACACACACACACACACACACACACACACACACACACACACACACACACACACACCACACACACACACACACACACACACACACACACACACACACACACGCTTACTCCCACACACACACGTTCACATCCTGCACACAGCTGATCATGACATCATGGTGGTTATATTTTCATATTAACAAATTAAATATACATAAACATATGAGCTGAATATACAAATGTACCAATATTCTAGGGGGCATCGTTAAGATATGTCTATTGGTGACACACAACGCACCCCAGGTCCTGTGTAGTGTTTCCTTTTTTCGCCGCGGCTAAACTCAATTTCTGTCGACGCTGCTATATGTCTCACGGAGTCATTGCTGCAGTAGTTCA
>CM051020.1:18852953-18887953 GCA_027704905.1 Muraenolepis orangiensis | reverse complement strand
TGAACTGTAACTATAGGCCCTAGATAACGTACTAGTGAGCCATAGTGAACTGTAACTATAGGCCCTAGATAACGTACTAGTGAGCCATAGTGAACTGTAACCATAGGCCCTAGATAACGTACTAGTGAGCCATAGTGAACTGTAACCATAGGCCCTAGATAACGTACTAGTGAGCCATAGTGAACTGTAACCATAGGCCCTAGATAACGTACTAGTGAGCCATAGTGAACTGTAACTATAGGCCCTAGATAACGTACTAGTGAGCCATAGTGAACTGTAACCATAGGCCCTAGATAACGTACTAGTGAGCCATAGTGAACTGTAACCATAGGCCCTAGATAACGTACTAGTGAGCCATAGTGAACTGTAACTATAGGCCCTAGATAACGTACTAGTGAGCCATAGTGAACTGTAACTATAGGCCCTAGATAACGTACTAGTGAGCCATAGTGAACTGTAACCATAGGCCCTAGATAACGTACTAGTGAGCCATAGTGAACTGTAACTATAGGCCCTAGATAACGTACTAGTGAGCCATAGTGAACTGTAACTATAGGCCCTAGATAACGTACTAGTGAGCCATAGTGAACTGTAACCATAGGCCCTAGATAACGTACTAGTGAGCCATAGTGAACTGTAACCATAGGCCCTAGATAACGTACTAGTGAGCCATAGTGAACTGTAACCATAGGCCCTAGATAACGTACTAGTGAGCCATAGTGAACTGTAACTATAGGCTGTATTTAACGTATAATATACATCACAGCGTTGACCTGTGAGACTCTTACCCTTATCATTACCCGTAGGACTGTGTTTGACTGTAAAGACACGTGGGATAATATTTAGGTTGTGAGAATGAGAAAGGTTTTCTATGTCTTTAGACTGTTATCGTTGTTTAATCTGGACTGATGCTGGAATAACAGTTTAACCCACGTTACCAGTTATAGTTCAACTATTATTCACAATGGGTAAAATAATGGAATATATATAAGGTATACTGCCATAAAATAGGGGTTATTC
Source organism: Muraenolepis orangiensis (assembly GCA_027704905.1). NCBI lineage: Eukaryota > Metazoa > Chordata > Actinopteri > Gadiformes > Muraenolepididae > Muraenolepis > Muraenolepis orangiensis. Next base: position 18,886,933 of record CM051020.1, on the reverse strand, counting down.
TTTTTACATTATTATTATTATTATTATTTTTTTTTATAAAACAATGTTTTTGTTGTTGTTGTGCCAATAGACGTGCAGAACCACGGTGTCCCGGGCCTGGAGGGTTACGGCGAGGTTCCCCTGCCCTGTCCCGATGACTACCAGCAGTTCTGTGAGCACGGCCTGTGTGAGATGACCCAGAACCTGCCCACCTGCAGGTAACCACTCTCTCTCTCTCTCTCTCTCTCTCTCTCTCTCTCTCTCTCTCTCTCTCTCTCTCTCTCTCTCTCTCTCTCTCTCTCTCTCTCTCTCTCTCTCTCTCTCTCTCTCTCTCTCTCTCTCTCTGTAGTGTTTTGGTTAGGATCCTCCACTTAAACGAACCAACTAACCAACGTGTATTCATGTGTTTTGTGCAGGTGTGCCGCGGGTTACGGAGGCTCCCAGTGTGACCAGCTCCTTGATTTCAACATCCTCTACGTGGTCCCCAGTGGAAAGAAGCTGCATTACGTACTCATCGCCGCCATCATCGGAGCCGTCCAGATAGCGGTCATCGTAGCCGTCGTGATGTGCTTCACCAGGTAACCCGTCGCTAGCATCGCCGGTACCCGTAGAGCTAATATTGGGCTCTCGTGATAGCATAGGCTGGAGTATTAGGGGTCCTGTTTATTAAATAATACTTATGCCAGTATTTTTCGATATATTGTTCTTTATATCTGTTGCTGCAATCATTTACACTGTTACAAGATACCCTCCCGCAGTATAAATCTTAAAAACAACACCATCAAATAAAAATGATATATACAATAAAATACTGTTACTGTTACTGTTGATACTGAGATTGAGAGAGAGGGGAAAATATAATATACTTTTTTCAATCCTTTTTAAAATTGATACGTTTTTCATCTAATTGTTTTTACATGGCAAGAGGACGTCAACAAGTAATCAGTGTGTAATCCCTGTGGTGTCCTCTAGGAGGTGCAACAAAACCAAGCGTGGGCGGAGACAGAAGCAGCACCTGGGTCACTTCCCCTCAGGGACGTCCTCCCGGATGATGTAGCTAGCTGCTCTTTTTAAAACCCTCCTCTTTTTTGACTAATTATAAACACATTTTTCGTACCACATGGACAGAATTGAATTTTTTTTATCTTGCCCATTTTGTGCCTCTTTTGGTTCGTTTTCGTTTAGCCTTTTTTTTTATTTCTTTTTTTTTAAACAAACCTGTGGCTTTTTTGAAGTTTTGAAGGCCTTATTTTGGTTTAGTTTTTTGTCTTTTTTTATATATTATTTTTTTTCCTCCTGGATGTTTTCAGCGGTCCGTTTTCACTTTTATGAAGGTACATTTTCAAGTGGACAAAAGGGGAACTGTTCCGTTTCTAAAGCCGTGTCTTTCCTCCATCCTGTCCGCCGCGCGGTGACCTCAGCAGCTGATAAGAACAGTCATTTTGTCTTTCGAACAATCTCTCAATATGGTCGCACTGTTGTTTTTTTAATTTTCTCATTTCCTGTTCATTCCTGGCCTCAACTTCCTGTCGTGTTGTCCCGGTCGAGGTTTTGGCCGCTCTGTGCTCCTGGCTCTCCGTGGGGGGGGGGGGGGGCACAGGAGGACGTCTAACCGTCGTCCAAACCATCGGCAGCCGGCCCCACCATTCAAAAACCCTGAAGAATAATCGAAGCATTCGATATATATATATATAACCCTTAAGAATATGACGGTGGCGTCCGCTATTCGTCCAAACAGCCTCATTGAATAGGAGTATTCCCTCGTCAGGGTAACAAACTAGTTGGAAAAAAAAGATGTTAGTTTTGTCCAGGCCCAGCTGTACTTTTATATACAAACCATTTGGTTCGAGGACGCATTCATTCCAACCGCAACTGAATAGCCAGTGTGTCTCTCCTGGTTTGATGAAGCTGGCTAGTGATCCGTTGTCTGTTTTTTTAATATACACATCTATGTGCACCACTCGAGGAGGTTGAGGGGAAGAAAAGAAGGTCCAGTTACCCGAGGACTGGTTGCCATTGCATCGAAAGCCATAGTTTAGCCTGAAGAAGACCCTTACTAAGTGTGTTCTGCTGCTGATAATGACTAAATGTTCCCCCTGTCCCACCGGAGGTCACTGAAGGCTGCCGGTGGAGGCCCTTGTCATGTCATGTGTGTGTGTGTTGGCTATGAAAACACACATCTTTCCCAAGGGGCGGGAAAATAAGCTCTTTTCTTTTTATGTGATTCCAGGGAAAATGTTTCTCTTTCGTTTTTTGTTTCGGTTTTTTTTGTACGAGACACTCCTGAAAACCAAAATGCTGTTTTTACTACAACTATTAAGGTACAAAATGACATGTATAGGTTGTTGTTGCTGTTGTTATTTTAATTTACGTAATTTTAAATAATGCCATTCCGGAAATGGGATTCCAATGTGTTTTTGTGTTTTTTTTGTTTTTGACAAGCTGATAATTTAAATGACTGTTGGTTTAGTTTATTTTTGATATCATTTCTAATGGCGGTACGAAGTGTCTGTGTTGTTGTCCTCCTGTGGTTGACAGATTAGCTTCTATCTGGATTGGATTCCCAGAAAGCATCTTAGCACTAATGTTTAGCCCTCATTGTTTAGTTTGGTTTGTGAATCAACACACAAGTCCCACAAAAATGGTAAAGCGCAGCTCCTGTACATGGTATATATATATATATATATATATATATATACCCCTAAGGAGTTTATCTATTTCAATTCCCGAATCTAAATGTACAATCTTTGTACCATCGCGTGCAGGTTTCTCCGTATTGCTGAACGCCGTGGTAGCTAATGTTCATGAACGCTCGTCAATTCAGCAGTTAGTTTGGGATACTGACTTAGTGATTATTGGAAGGCCTAGCGCTCACACACACCACCTAGTCAAACCTTCCCCCTCCTATAGTACCTGCTCCATCAGCTCACCATTTATTTGATTGACTAGTGAACCTAACAGGAATGCGTACAGCGAATGGGTCTTTCTGGAAGCCGCTGGACGTGGTCTGTGAACCCGCTGAGCGACGGGGGTCGGGCTCCTTGGTGGTGAGATGCTGCGAAGGGGAATCCGGTCTGGTTTTACAGTAGTAAAGATCTTGGGTATTGCATGAGCCAGTGAAGTCTTTGTTTAGAGAGTAGTGGTGTAGTCGAGCTAGAATTAAATTATGTGTTCCAATAAAGTGTGTCGTTTGGTGCATTTCTTTAGGCGCGTATGTTTATTGTGAAATATTGTTTTCATATTTATTTTTAACATTGTGTGTTTATTTGTTCCGGCAAATTTTGGCATTGTAATCGTATTCTGCCCACAAAGGTCATCAGCATTTATATAAATAATAATAATAAAAATAATAATAATAATAATATTCAATAATAAAGAAAAATAGAAGAAAAAGTCCTGTTTTCCTCAGCCCCCTCATCTACCTAAATGTAATCTGAATATCACAATAACACATTCTGGTATCAAAACATTGTTAAGATTTTGTCCAAAAACCAGTGAACAACCAGGACACAGTGTCCTATTCTTCCCTGCCCTGCGGCAAGAATAGACCGGACTATTCCCGACTAAACTATTAAACGTGTGCTGGGGCGACCAGGCTGGTAGTTTGGGCCGTGTTCGAGCCCCCGGTGTTCAACATCTGGGGAGCTCACACTACAGCAGCTTCACACAAAGCCAAGGCCAAGAAACCAGAATGATTTGGAAGATACTGAGCCTTGAAAAACACAAGCAGTTTTCATATCAAACGCTGGGTTCCTATTTGTTTTGTTTGTTTATCGAGGGCAGACATCTTCAAGATAAACTGATTCAACTCTTATACAATATCCGGATTATTGGATCAATTACTCCACCCGTCAGTGTGGAGTAAGAGTTGGATAAAGAGTGAGGAAGAGGTGGAGGAAGAGTGAGAAAGAGGTGGAGAAGGTGAGGAAGAGTGAGGAAGAGAGGAAGAGGTGGAGGAAACGTGAGGAAGAGGTTGATGAAGAGTGAGGAAGAGGTGAAGAAAGAGTGAGGACGAGGTGGAGAAGCTGTAGGGTTGCTCTACCATGAATAGGCGTGGCTATGAAGGTAAATATAGAAATGACGACTGCATAATTATAGACGGCAGCTGGTGGAACGGGTTTAGAAGTCTGGGCAGTCCCCTTCTGTATTTGATCATGTAACCCCCTCACACACACACACACACACACACACACACACAAACACACACACAAACTCAAACCCCTCTTTCTCTGTGACTTTCTCGTTGTATTTGTCTGAGGCCTTTGATAAGTCCATCTCAACGAACACGTCTTCATCAATCCCATCCATCAAACCCCATGCTCTCTCTTTGTCTGTCTCTCTCTCTCTGTCAGTCTCTGTCTCTCTCACTGTCTGTCTCTCTCTCTCTGTCGGTCTCTGTCTCTCTCTCTGTCTACCTCTCTCACATTGTCTCTCTCTCGATCTCTCTGTCTCTGTACCAAAGTATTACAGTGCCATCGCCCTAATCACTGATGTCTGCCCTCGATAAAAAATAAAAAAATTAATAAAGTTTGATATGAAAACAGCTTTTGCACAAGCTTTAACATCGACCAAGTAATATGTTTTGGCTCTGTCTGTCTGTCTGTCTGTCTGTCTCTTTATCTCTATTCCTCTCCCCTCCCCAACCCTTCCCCCCCACCATCTCTCCCCTCTCTCTCTTTGTGTCTCTATCTTTCCTTTCCATCTTTCCATCCCTCTCTCTCTCTCTCTCTCTCTCTCTCTCTCTCTCTCTCTCTCTCTCTCTCTCTCTCTCTCTCTCTCTCTCTCTCTCTCTCTCTCTCTCTCTCTCTCTCTCTCTCTCTCTCTCTCTCTCTCTCTCTCTCTCTCTCTCTCTCTCTACCATGAACACTATTGCTGTGAATGAAAGTGTTACTAAAAGCGGCATCACCCTAATCACAAATGCAAGCACTCACACACACACACACGCACATGTTCCCTAGTCTCTCGCCAATATTCAAATGTATATATATATATATATATATGTGTGTGTGCATGCGTGCGTGCGTGTGTGTGTGTAATCCAATGCTGCATTGTCTTAACACCAGCCTTAACGGGCAGCCCATCAGCGGCACAGACAGCCGTTCCTGTGCTGCCTCTGTCAGCCCCTACAGCTCATAGATGGGACCCTGGGAAGATCCTCACAGGACTCACCAGAAGTAGCGGGGGGAGGGGGGGAGGGTCCTGCACAGTGTAGCACATCGGTTCTGTGCAGAATCTGCTAATGTCACTCAAATTAAACTCGTTATTGAATTGCAACCGTGATGAAAGATCATTTGAATATAAGCTGCATACGTCGCTACACCGTGAATGACCTAGGTCAGGTCATTACAAGGTCAGCAGGTTACAGGTTACCTCCCATACACACGGTGACTTTACATTACATTTAAATGAATGCATTTTCAAGACTGGACCAGACCAGAGGACTTGAAGACAGCATTTCCCGAGCATAACCACGATTAGAACCATGGTTCTGGTGTGACAACCGATGCTGCTTCCCCCATGGGCCCTGAAGCTCAAAGGAACACAAGCAGCAAGTGGCTGAAGAAGAAGAAGTGTGAGAGATGAGTGACAGAAGGATCAGGAAAGAGTGAGTGATGGAAGAACGGATGCAGAGTGAAGAGAATGGGGGTGCTTTCCCATCTCCTCCCAAACAGGAACAGGATTCTTTTGACCCGCTCTTTATTTTTAGCTTCCAAGTGCCATGAGATCCTGTGTCACGCTTTATCCTCCCTCAGCCTGGTTCTCTCACTCCCTCACCCTGGTTCTCTCACTCCCTCACCCTCGTTCTCTCACTCCCTCAGCCCCGTTCTCTCACTCCCTCAGCCCCGTTCTCTCACTCCCTCAGCCTCGTTCTCTCACTCCCTCACCCTCGTTCTCTCACTCCCTAACCCTTGTTCCCTCACTCCCTAACCCTCATTCTCTCACTCCCTCAGTCTCGTTCTCTCACTGCCTAACCCCGTTCTCTCACTCCCTCAGCCTCGTTCTCTCACTCCCTAACCCTTGTTCCCTCACTCTCTAACCCTCATTCTCTCACTCCCTCAGCCTCGTTCTCTCACTCCCTAACCCTCGTTCTCTCACATCCTAACCCTCGTTCTCTCACTCCCTAACCCTCGTTCTCTCACTCCCTAACCCCATTCTCTCACTCCCTAACCCTCGTTCTCTCACTCCCTAACCCTCGTTCTCTCACATCCTAACCCCGTTCTCTCACTCCTAACCCTCGTTCTCTCACATCCTAACCCCGTTCTCTCACATCCTAACCCTCGTTCTCTCACTCCCTAACCCTCGTTCTCTCACTCCCTAACCCCATTCTCTCACTCCCTAACCCTCGTTCTCTCACTCCCTAACCCTCGTTCTCTCACATCCTAACCCCCGTTCTCTCACTCCCTAACCCTCGTTCTCTCACTCCCGTCCCTCGTTCTCTCACTCCCTAACCCTCGTTCTCACTCCCTAACCCTCGTTCTCTCACTCCCTAACCCCGTTCTCTCACTCCCGTCCCTCGCTGTCCAGCTTTAGTGTTTAGCTTCTTTCGTGTTGCAGTAGTAGTTTAGTAGTTTTGATGACCCTTGTTACCCTGGATTGCTGTGGACACATTTTTTTAAACAAACACTTTGCCCGCTTTAGTTATCCAATATGATGTATGAGTTATTGACCGCCAGTTGTACTCGGAACACAGACACTCAAAACATCCATGAGGTGAGACTGCCAACTGGGTCATGAAACTCTTGATATCAATATAGAATAAAATGGTGCTTTGTCCAAGTGACACAGTACCCAAACCTAACACACTTCAGCTCTACTTGTTAGCCAACTTATTGTACTTTTACTTGAGCACTGGTTCCGCTCTTGGAGGCTTGTTAGGAGGAAAATGCACTTCTGGTGGTTCTCTTGCCTACCTTTGTTGAACGCACAATTGCAAGTCTCTTTGGACAAAAGCGTCGGCTAAATGAACATAATGTAATGTCACTCTGTCTTGTCTTGTATATTATTTCCCATTCTTCTTCTTCCGCTTCTTCTACCTGCTCTCTCTCTCTATTCCGGTTGTCTCCACCCCCCCCAGCCCTATTAGGCAGGAGGCCTATTGGGGTCTACGCTGGAGACCAGAGGAGTGTCAGGTTGAGGGTCAATCCTGCCCCCCTCTCTCTCTCTCCCTCTGTCTCTAATCTGCCTCCCTGAGGAGTCGGCTGCTCTGGTCTCACCTCTGGATCTCCTCCCTGCTCCTCTTCCCCCGGGCCTCCCCAATGTCTTAGCCTTCCACCTGCTCCTCCTTCCTCCTCAGACCTCCTCCGCCACCCACCTCTTAGCGTGGGGTTTCCTCCTAAGACCAAAAGCCTTTGCCCATTACCCTCCTCTCCCCTCCAATTCTTCCCGTACCGGAATCACTGGGTCCCCCACCCCTGAAATACAGGCCTCTCTAGCCTCTAGCGAGAGGACAACGACTGATCCGGTGCCAAACACCAGAGAGAAGAGTAGAACCCCTCTCTAGACCAGACCAGGACCAGGACCATGGCGGAGAAGCTGGGCAGCGTGGAGGACGCGGGCAGCATCATGGCACTGCTGGAGCGTGTGGCGGGGATCATGGACAACGTCAACGCCACCCAGCAGCGCATGGAGGAGCGTCAGCTGGAGCTGGAGGGCACGGTGAAGAGCATCCAGGCCGACGTGCTCAAGCTGTCGGGCGACCACACCGCCACCAGTGGCACCGTGGACCGGCTGCTGGAGAAGACCCGCAAGGTCAGCTGCCACATCAAGGATGTACGCGTCCGGGTGGAGAACCAGAACCTGCGCGTCAAGAAGGTGGAGGCCACCCAGGGAGACCTCCTGGCCAAGAACAAGTTCCGGGTGGTCATTTACCAGGTAAGAGCCCTGGTCTCGTCTCGTCTGTTCTGTGTTATGATTCAAAACAGTGAATGAAGTCTTTGACCCTGGTCTGTCCGTCTTGGCATAATGCAAAGGACACTTCATTTAATGTTTCATAGGTCCATGAGGACTGTTAAAAAGTATTTTTTGTTGATTGTAAAAGTTGATTTTAGCTTTTTGCTGCATGATATTTCGCTCAACAAAATTGTTTAGCGACGAGAGCGTTGCAGGCTGGTATTGTGGGCATGGTTAATTTTAGCCTCCCGGCCCAACTGTTAGTGAAACTCTAGAGGGTCTCGAACTCACAACCCCACATCCGCATGTATTCCCGTTTAGTACTGACGTGGCATCGAGGCAGTGGCGGGATTCCTGTGAGTTCTGACAGAATGGGCCATGTTCGATTTGCATGTTCGACAAACACAGTTGATTTACCTGAGCTGACAACGTACTACAACCTACATTTGCTCCATGCTCAGGCTGAAATAGCAGCAGGGCCTCTTGAGGTTCACAGACTGAACACACACACACACACACACACACACACGTTATGGTGGCTTCATTTTACTTTGGCCTTCAGATAGCAGCTGCTTGCATGTTGGTGACCTGGTTATTTTAGCCTTGGCACAAACCAGGAGGGACATGGGGCCTCTGAAAGGCCATCCCATAGAACTGGAGCACAGAGAATAGACTCACATCCACCCCATAGCTCATTCATTAACCACCCAGGGTTCCGTAGTACGCTCCATAGGAAAGCCATGCTTGTTTGATACAGTAAAATATTAAGTGTTAAAAATAGATTTGTTAATGACAAATTTGAGGTTGGCAAAATTGTACATTCTGAATGTTCTTCATTGTTCCTGTGCAGGTTATAAAAACATGTAGAAATAGGCCTATAGGCGACAGAACATAAACAAGAATAACCTTAATATTAATCATATTATGAACATTTCCTTAAGTTTGGTTCAGTTCAAACCTCTGATCCTTCTTCAATGCCAAAAGAATCTGAGTCTTCTCAGAATAGTTCACACGTTGCAAAGTTCTAAAGACGGACTATCTATGAATAATCTAAGCTTGTTTATTAATAATCTGCCACAAGTCTGTATTAAATACAAGATATACTACATGTATCCATCTGTCTGTCTGTAAGTGACGATGCCAGCTGACACACAGGGTTATTCTGAGTGTGTGCATCTGAAACTCCACATCTCCTAATATAGTTCCCTAGTCTCTCACCCATCATTAGCTCCATCTCCCTCTCTCTCTCTTGTATCTTGTGCTTGTTAATGAACGTAACACAGGGCTTAAGACTAATTGTGAGCTGTTAATAGAGGTTGTAGACACTGTGCAGCCTAAATTAGTCAAGGAAACACCACAAGGTTAGTCAGATCCGGGTAGCGTTACATTGTCATGGCCTACGTTACAAAGTCGGAACAATGGTGTGACATCACAACCTCGGCCACGGTAGAAATGGGTGGGCAGATTCAGTGGATGACGATCTGTGTGGTCTGAAAGAAACAGGTGTGCCATGCAACTGGTGCCCTCCTGCGCTGTGATTCACATGGCACAGTATGTGGACCACATGGCTTTTTATAGGCCATCCTCATCCAGCTCAGCAGAGCCTCAGATATCATCTGAGGCTCTGCTGAGGTCTCCTGAATCCTAAATGTACCTTACCTTTGTTTTTAATGAAAACAAACAGGAAACACAAATTGATTGTCATTGGTATAGATACTGTTTGTGTGTCCAATGTCATCATACAACTTAACAGGGAAAAGGATTTGCCGACAAGGTTAACCTTGATTAACCGTATGAACCTTCAGATTAATTTCTAGTTTGGAGATGAACCTTGACGTGGACACACTCGTAGTAACATAATTCGGGGGCGTCTGTACCAGTTAAAACAAAGTGACTCTGACTGGATTGGATCTCCACTGTTTTGCTCTTCCAAGTCCTTCACCAATTTTTACATTAGTTATTCATTATAACTAAGTGATATCAACAGCAGCTCTCTAACCTCAATGATTCAGTAGGCCAAATGCGCATTGCTATGTAGCTGAATTGAATAATGTATATATTAGTATTGTTTAATGACAGTTAATGTTTCTGTAGGTCTACAGAAAATGTAACCTGATGAGCATAAATATATTAACAAAAACTAAAAAAAATTGTTGTAACGCTAATAACATATAACAGCGGTTGGCGGAAGCTTAGACGTGAGCTAAAACTGCGAAGAGTGTGTAGCTGTGACAGATATAACATTTCTCATGGTAACTACGTTATGACTGCAATGCATACAGTCAAAGCTCAGGGCGTATCAATGTTAGTATCAGGATCCTTATAGCGCCTATGATGCACGTAATCAAAGAGCCTGGTATGTATCCTCGTCACAGCTAATGCTAGCTAGCTAGCTAGCTAGCAAAGCAGATGCTTCCCAAAGTGTTGAGAATGTACATTGAGAATAATTAATACAAAGACAGAACAATATTTGCAGCATGGTTTCATTCATTATCAATGGCTTATTTGAGGGCTTGAAGAAGCTCTCTTGGCCCACATATGGGCTCAGAATAGCAGTGTTGAACGGGAACCAGTTCATCCTTTAGGTACATGTGGCCATCGTCTGCGTAACCTGAACTCAAAACAGGGTTGCCCTCTATTTTTAGAGTCTTCAGTTGGTGGCCCCACTCCAATAATTCTTTCCATTTCATTGGAATGATTTCTACCTCTGGAACCACGGACAACTTTGAATACTTCTTATATAAAGTAGTGTTCCCTTGATTAAGGCATTGGACTTCCAACAAATCCAGAAGAAGCTGTTGGTGGTTAATAGTTAGCTGATATTCACGTGGCAAACTTTGGTTTTAAGGTATTGGCAAATTTTTGTCTGTCTAATATTGGCTAAGGCAATAGCAAGCATCTGTATTCCAAGCTCAATCTTTGGACAATGCTGCTGCATGAAATGCAAGAGAGCTGTGTCAGGGAGTTTCTCCCTGGCTGGTGATATGTTTAGCTGTATGTAGTAGGCCTCCCAGGGCCCTGCACGGAGTATCACAAACAGGTGCTGCCGTGTATTTATAGAAGGAGAATTAAGAGCTGCAATTTTACGTCCAGTTAGCAACCGAAACCATGGAAATATATATATTTTTAAAAGCTACACCATTTTGACCAAAGTGAATGTTGGTGGAGATAGTTCAAACTATTACTCTTACAAACCCATACATATAAACAATAATATGAACTTATATGTAGTTACTGCAGAGACATATTTCATATGTTTTATATGAATCTATAGCGTTGCTTATCACAAATTTTAATGGGACCAGTCGCTTCCTTTCAAGAGCATCAAATGTCAGATCTGCACGCTTACGTCCAGAAACATTAAATACTAACGAGCCATGCCTGCCAGCTAGCCACTTAACTAATTCAAGATGGCCAATTAAATCATTTTGAAATGTCTGCTGTTGTAAGACCTGGTATCTTTCTTGTGAAATATGTTTTAAAAGGACCAGGGCAGCGAAGATCAAAGCATTGCGTCTGCGGCGTCAGGTAGCCCGGGAGGACCAGAGACAGAGGCCTCTGAGACCAGAGAACAGTGACCGTATCAAACCAGGACACACCGGCCGTGTAACCAATGCTCACCCTCATGTAATTACCTGTTTAATTGAAGCGGAGACGATCGTGCCATGGTATGATTGTTATCAAATATGAACTTAAGGGGATGGAATCCCGACTGCTGGTGACAGGGCATGCTTTTGAATTGATTGCTTTCTCTTGTAGCACATTCAATTGCCATTTACAATTCAATAAAAAAATACCTGTATTGTATCAGTCTTATTGCTATTTGTCTGCTAAGTGGCAGGTTTTTGTTCAACATTAAAATAATTACTAAATGTGAATGTATGGTATATTTATATCATATATACTGTACATAGGTCTATGTATGATATGATATTTAGTGTGTCATGGAATAAAGGCAGCTTTACATGTATGCATCTCATAATCTTTGAAAAATCGAAATAAAGTTATCCTCTGACGTGCAATTCTCTGAAGTGCAACAAGAGTCTTCATTTAAAACCAACATTGAACCAACAAGGGGATTAAACCAATCAGCAAACAGACCAATAACACACACTGGTACCCTAAAGTTACACAATGAATACAATCTGTTGGCAAAATGTTGTACTGGAAAATTGCAAATTGCTTGTATTTTTCCATGTCAATGCATTAAACATGCAAGCATGCATCACCAGAGAGTCAGAACAGCTTCTTGATGCCTTGAGTCATGACATGAATCAGAGACCGTTTTCATACGCGATTGTTGGTACCTCTTCTCCCACACTTCTTGTGTGACCTTGAGAAGATCCTCCCGATTCGTTACAAGCACATACACAAGTCATAACTTGTAACTAGGGCGAATCGTAATCATCCTCTTATCAGTAACTTAATCGCAGGGTTTTGGATTACGTTCTGGATGTGGCAGTCAAATGGTTCCAGCACATTCCAGTCTGCGGTGTGTCTTGGCGACGCAGAGCTTTCTGAGGTGTCAGTTCTAAGCAACGTAGTTGTTGGGTCTGATTTGAACGTGTGAGAGAATCTCAACAGAGGAATGTGGTCTCACAGCAGCCGGCAGTTTGTGTACATGTTCCATGTACACAATTGATGATTGACGTCGATCGGCCATCAACGTCAAAGAAATATCCTTAGGGTCTTAGTGCACAGTGTCTCCGGAAAACGGGAAAACAAAGAGAGACTGTAAGGTTCTCCAACTGTTGCTCTCGCAGCCGTGTAGAATTCACAGCTTCTCATGTTGCTGGTGAAAGGATCACGTATCGCTTCAGCCTCTACGTAATGTTTCGACTCCTCCCGGCACTTTGAAATCCCGCTCCGAGCTCTTCCACGGTTCCTCATGTTGCTCTGTTTTCTTCTCCCCCCCCCCCCCCCCCTCCTCCAGGGTGACCAGGAAGTCAAGTCTGTGGCCCCCGGGAACGTGCCGTCCGAAGCCAGCGGCGCTGGCTCGAGGGCCGAGGTACAGCCGGACAAGTTCGAGCTTCCGCCGGAATCGGATGAGGAGTACATGGTGGTGGAGGAGGTCGACTCGGCCTCCGTCACCCGCGCCAAGAAGTCGGGCCTGAGCCGCATCGAGAGCTTCAAGGCCACCTTCTCCAAGGAGAACATGAGCAAGACCCGCGACAACCTGGGCACCAAGGTCAACCAGTTCGGCGGGCGCATCGTGACGGCGGAGCGCCGCGAGAAGATCCGCCAGTCAGGGGAGCGGCTGAAGCAGTCCGGCGAGCGCTTCAAGGAGTCCATGGCCAACGTCCCCGCCAAGCTCAACCTTAAGAAGGAGAGGACAGTGGCCGAGGGCCAAGAGGGCGCCGAGGGAGGTGCCGATGGAGGGGCGCCCGTCCCTCCGCCCAAGGGCCGCAAGGGTAGCCCAGACAAGGAGGGGGCGGACGACACCAAGGCGGAGGCATCCGAGGTCCCCATGTACGACATGAAGCAGCTGGCGTAAAAAAAAAGCCCAGTTTTTGGTTTCTTTGGACTATTGTGACCACAAAAGAGAGGAGGAGAGAATGTGTTTTACGGTCGAAGCTCCCTGGCCAAGCTTAAGAAATGAAAATACCCAATAATCTCTTGTTTTTCATTTGAGAGAAGCATCTAGTTTGACAGGAACTGGGCTGGTTTAAAAGATCAGACTGGCGGCAACGGCAGGAACGGCTGAAGAAATAAGCACAAGGCGGCGTTCTGCAATCAGACAAGCTTCTGTTCTCTGTTCTGATAGGTGTCTACAGTTAACACTACACGGTTCTGTTCCGTGTTCTGACACGTGTCTACAGTTAACACTACACGGTTCATATATTATTAATACATACTTGTTAAACCTTTCGTTTACAGTCCACTCAAATGCTAATTAAACAAATGACCATAACCACAGAGAGCGAGGGAGAGGCATCTGGGGCTTTGTCAAAGGGTTCAGTTGTTGTTGTTTGTTGTGTGTGTGGAACGATGAGGAAATGTGAGAGAGCTTTGAACAGCTCTACTTTAGTGAGGGAAGTTATGATGGTGAACGATGGGAGTGATGGTGAACGATGGGAGTGATGGTGAACGATGGGAATTATCTTGTCAGGGGGGCTGAAAAAGTAAAGTTTTGCACTCACTAAATGTGAAAAGATTGAAGGCCTTGGTTATTTCAGGTTGCAATTACATTTCAAAGCCGTGTTTAAAAAGAAACGAAGATAACTTAAATCAGCTGGTTTTCTGACAATTACCAAGATGGAATGGTATGGTCATCATAAATAATGACGACTAAGAATACAACTTAAATATAACGTACCTGATGTAAAAAATCGTAACTCTGTTGCTGTATAAACAGCTCGAAAATTATATGTTTATAGCTATAATGTTTATTCGAATATTTAGAGTTAATATTTTTGAGTTTGCATGAGTGAAGTTTAAAATACACAATAATACATATTATACCTAGGGTGTTTCCAGTCAGCTTGAGAATGGCATATATATATATATATATATATATATACATATATAAATTAGTTTCTTAACCTTTTAGCGATGTTTTGCGTGCCTGACTTTGCGGTTCTCATTGAAGGAACAGCATAGCTTTTCAAAGTCAAATCTATTGTATAAATGTATTGAACAAAAAAAATAACTCTTATAATAACTTTATTTTTGATAAAAGTAAGTAAGTTAAGGAAGAATTGTGGTCTTTTCCAAATAAGAAGGGAAAGCTACTCATGATCAAAAAGTACAGTGGACAAATGGTTCCGATGTGGACGCTGGCAGCAGGAGATCGGTCTTCGTTGTTTCTTTATGTTTTTATTCATTCTTTCTTTTCACAAACGCCTACAGGAGCTTCATCAGCTTTTAGTCTTTGGAGAAACACAATAAACAGGAAAAACTTGGTATTCTGTGAAGTGTGACTAAAAATGCACCACGGACTACAAACATATATTCTACATATTACACACACACACACACACACACACACACACAGAACACACACACACACACACACACACACAGCTATGGTACGATCAACCGCGGCTACCTCAACTGCGCTACCAGGACGGCGGCGGCGGCTTCACTTGCAGTCGCAGAGGAGCGCGGTGCCGCGCAGGGTCCAGTGGTCGGCCAGCTGGCTGGAGCGCAACGCCAGGAGGAAGATGTAGGTGAGGTCCGTGCGCCGCGGCTTCTTGTAGACGGGACACGAGTACAGGCTGACGGAGGAGACCGGCGCCCCCGCCCCCGGCCCCGGCCCCGCCGCCACCGCCGCCGGCCGCTTGCCGTCAGCCGCGCTGGCCGTGCTCACCGCGTACACGTGCACCACGGGCAGCGGCGTGAACAGAACCTGCGGCGGAAACAGGCCAGAGGCCAGAGGTCAGAGGCCAGAGGTCAGAGGTCAGAGGTCAGAGGCCAGAGGTCAGAGGCCAGAGGACAGGGGCTGGAGCGAACCATCGGTGGCATGTATGCGTACGTACCTCTCACAGTGGGGAAGAACTAGTAGGATAGGGGGGGGGGGGGGAGTCTAGTGGTTAAGGACGGTTCGACTCGCAGCCCGAGGTAAGTCAGTAAAGTTGATTTATATATATATATATATATATATATATATAGCACCTTTCTCCGACACAAAGTGCTTCACACAGTTAACAAACTTAACAAATCAGTTAACATCAAATAAAAACACGGAACAGCAGATGATATATACACAGGAAAAAACGGACTAAGACACAAAATAAGAATAAGACACAAGTTAAAACATAAAATACCACATGCTACCCAAAAGCCTGTCCGAGCAAATGGATTTTATAAACGTCCACAGAGTCCGACGACCTTAAGCTACATCGGAGACCGCTCCAAAGCTTAGGGGAAATGGATAGTCAAACAATCCTACGCCCTCACTTCCACCTGACTCCTACCTCACGCCTACCTCACTCCTACCTGACTCCTACCTGACTCCTACCCCACTCCTACCTCACTCCTACCTCACTCCTACCTGACTCCTACCTCACTCCTACTTCACACCTACCTCACTCCTACCTCACTCCTACCTGACTCCTACCTGACTCCTACCTGACTCCTACCCCACTCCTACCTCACTCCTACCTGACTCCTACCTGACTCCTACCCCACACCTACCTCACTCCTACCTAACTCCTACCTCACTCCTACCTGACTCCTACCTGACTCCTACCTGACACCTACCTCACTCCTACCTAACTCCTACCTCACTCCTACCTGACTCCTACCTCACTCCTACCTGACACCTACCTGACTCCTACCTGACTCCTACCCCACACCTACCTCACTCCTACCTCACTCCTACCTCGCCCCTGTGTGACCGACCTGTCTGAAGGGATCACCAACCTTGGGCGGCGACTCCGTGAGTTTGGCGTTGCGCCGGTCCCAGCCGGCCCCGTCCAGGAAGAGGCCGTAGATGTAGACTCCGCCCACATCCTCTGGGGGCGGGGCCGACACGTCCTCCCTCATCATGCGGGTGACGTCGTTGCCGAGGACGACCGTGTCCAAGGCCCAGCCCTTGGAGAGGTTGGCGCGCGTCGTCTCCTGACGCATGGCCGTCAGGAAACCCTTCACACGCAAACACACACACACACACACACACACACACACACACACACACACACACACACACACACACACACACACACACACACACACACACACACACACACACACACACACACATAAAAAGGAGGTAGGGGTTATTGTTATTTAGTATTGTTTTAGTATAGTGTTGTTTATGGTATATCGTTTATAGTATATAGTATATTATGAAGCATATAGTATATAGTATATAGTGTTGTTTATAGTATAGTATAGTACAGTGTAGTATTCTAAATTCATACTGTGGGAGTGAATGGGGAGTAAGTGTTCCATTGGAACTTCGAATGCTTGAGCCTTGAGTACACAAAAATAAAGAATCTTGAATGTTGAATGTACCCTCAACACCAAGCTGCCATACCCTGAGCGCTCTATTCTAACCCGTAGCTCGTAACAGTGCGCCTCCATGCAGCTGACCCGGGCTCGCCCACCTGAGGGTTGAAGAAGCCGGTCAGCCAGAACTGGTTGGGCCGTCCGTTGCTCATCCAGTTGCTGAACTGCTGGTTGCGGTCCAGCAGCTCCGTGAACCAGAAGCCCAGCGTGGCCGAGTCCCAGCTGAGCCTCAGCCAGAGGGCCGGGATGCGGGCGTCGTACATGCAGTCCAAGGCGTCCCGCAGGGCCTCCGACATGATGATGGTGCCTGGAGAGAGAGGTTCACAAGGTTAGACGGAGAGAGAGGTTCACAAGGTTAGACAGAGAGAGAGAGAGAGAGAGAGAGAGAGAGAGAGAGAGAGAGAGAGAGAGAGAGAGAGAGAGAGAGAGAGAGAGAGAGAGAGAGAATGTGTATGTGGCGTGCGTGTCAGCTAGAGAGAGAAGGTCACCGTCTATGGCCAGCTTGAGGTCAGTGAGCGTGCTCCGCACAATGCTTATGATTCTCTGCATGCGTTCCACTTCCTGTCTGAGGAAGATGTTCATCGGCTGGAGCAGTCCCATCTTCTGGAGCTGTGCTTTGACCTATCGACCCCACATAGGACTCAGTGAGATGTAGTCAGCTTTAAACGTCTAGCATTATACAGACTAGACTGTTTTCGAAAGGATTAAAGACATGCAAAATATTTACAGCGAATCAATTGGTCACCTCATGTGGCACATAATTAGGCGGTAGCTTCTCCAGCATTTCATTGGCCAGCCTCTGAGCGGTGGCCTCCCTGGTTTCTCCGGACCCGCCCCCGCTGTCCTTTGGTTGGATGTTGATGATGGTGCTGAGTGTCTGATTGGCCAAATTTGTCTGATAGGTGATGTCAGCGTTGGGATGGAGCCCAAACACCTGGGGGAACGGAGGATGAGAGGAGAGAACCTTTTGTTGATACCTCCTGGAGCATGGTCGTGTGTGTCTGTCTTTTAGAATGCGTGGTGATACACTCCGGCCTGCATAGCCTATAAAACACAGCTAAAAATAAACCTCCCCGGTGACTCCACCCTGTCTGTGTCTCCTCCTAAACCCCCTGGGATTAAAGCAGCAGGTGCCAGAAGGTGGGGGGAGGGGAGGGGGGAGGGGGGAGGGGGGAGGGGGGAGGGGGGAGGGGGGATACGGGCCGCTAACCTCAGGCGTGTCCACCAGGGGCAGCGTCTCGATGTGCTGCAGGTAGTCCTGGACCGTCTTGGCGGCGCCGGGGACGCTGTAGCCCTTGTAGAAGCAGAAGTTGTCGGAGAAGGTGGCCTCGCCGAACCACACGCGGGTAAAGGTGTTCAACAGGTGCTTGTCCCGGTCGTCCGTCACCCTGCCGCCGTACTGGACCTCCCCTGGTAGACCCAGAAGAAACACAAAGGTACAGTTCAGTTAGGGACACAGGGGTGTCCTTCTTCAAAAGCAACGTGAAGTTAATACAGGTAATAGAGGAGCGGGGAGGGGCCTTGAGAGGGCGTGAGGCATCTTGCTGTGTTTTTAAAATTGTGGGTCACAGCAGGGACTTTGATCTTAGGTTCGATGGTTGGAGAAAAGATAACTCTGTTTATTTAACTTAAGTACAATATAAAAGCAGAGTAGTAAGTAAGTGAACCAGAGGTCAGTCTCGAGAGTGAACACTAAAGCCAAAACTTGTGTGTCCATAGTATATTTTATTCCTCCTATATTGCTGCTCCACCTTCAGTGGGTGGAGCTTCTCCTGATTGGCTCCTGTGAGCCCGTCTGTCTTATCCAATGGGGGGGTGGTGTGGGGGACAATCTTCGGGGGTTCAAAAATAATTTAAAAGCATTTGGGGGGAGTTTAAAAAATGCTTTTAAAAATGCTTTTAAACTCCCCTAAATGCTTTTTCCACAATTCAAACATAACATCCATCAGTCACTTTATTGTTATTTTCATTGTGTACAGTATTCTTATAGTATAGTGTTGCATGGCATAAGTATAGTATACAGTACATAGTCTAGTATATAGTGTTAAATTGTAGGGAATCCATACTGCGGGAAGGAATGGGGGGTAAGCATTCCATCTTATCCTGATGGCCTGCAGAACATTGACTTCCAACAGTCTGTTCTACATCCCCTTGTCCTCTGTAGAACCACTGGGTCCACAGACACATGTCCATATACAAACATACTATATCAACTAGGCTTAAGGCACTAACCTAGTCAGCTTTGATTTTATGGCATTGTAGTGATAGCATAAAGACCCATTTCTTCCACGCTGTTACATGTAAAGACTTGAATGGTGCATTAAAGGACATGAGGACGTATTGCTAATTTTACTGCACAAAATATTCGGCAGCAGGGTTCATCAGCCTCTTCATGAGGAGGACATCTTCACCGCTCTTAGAGGACACCTGTGGTAACCATGGTAATAACACACATAACGAACCCGGGGGTCAAGTCTCACCCAGCATGTAGCGTACGCAGGCCCAGTTCACCCCTCTCTTGGGGTCCAGGTCGTCCAGGTGGTTCTGGACGAACTGCATGCTGGAGGTGAAGTCGGCCTGATTGAACTCGTACGGGATGTTCCAACCCAGAGGACCGAACTTACGACGCTCCTGCAAGGGGGAGGGGGGGAGGGAGGGGGAGAGAGAGAGGGGGGGAGAGAGAGAGAGAGAGAGAGAGAGAGAGAGAGAGAGAGAGAGAGAGAGAGAGAGAGAGAGAGAGAGAGAGAGAGAGAGAGAGAGAGAGAGAGAGAGAGAGAGAGATATAGTCACACACATATACAATAAAAATGCGTCTCCATCTCTGGTTATGAGCCCACTAGCGCTCTCAGGGCTGCTCGCTGATCCCAGGGTACCAGCCGAACGCGGTGAGGCAGCTTTTAGGGTTTTATGCACCACAGAACTGGAACAAACACTTCTGAGGTCTGCCTCAACACTTTAATATTTTAAAGGTCAGGTCTCAAAATATATTAAAAAAACAATAACAAACGTATGTCTGCCCTACATTTATTCTCAACATCTTAGATGTAATGTATGTCATTGTCTTGCACTTCTTGCATTCTGCTATTTTCAATATCTTTTAATAATGGTCCTTTTAATGTTTTTAGGTGTGATTTCTTCTGTAGCCCCTGTATGGCGCTACAGAAATAACCCAGCCTGGTCCTGTCCCCTTGGGGATGTGATCTCTGCATTGAACCTTAAGTGTCTCTCAGGGCCTCAGTGGACAGCCCCAGTGCAGCGGCTGGGGACCAACTGCCAGTGCCTTGGGGCCAGAGCAGCAGGATTAACCTAGCATGCATGTCGTTCTGGTGTGGGAGGAAAGCAGCAACCTGGAGCGCCATCTGGCCCGTCCTTTGAAACGGTTTGGAAAAAATCTTGGCAGGTGATTGGATGAACTGTCTATCACTGTATCACTGGGCTAACTTACAACAGAATGTATGTCATAGTAGTCAATCGAGAAAAGCCTTCAGCGGCTCTTCTTTAAATGAAGAAATACCGTCCAGTTCAGAGCAAAAGAGACAGACAGACAGACAGACAGACAGACAGACAGACAGACAGACAGGTACCTGGACGGTGGTGTGCAGGAAGGCTACGGCGTACAGCAGAGGTTTCCATTGAGGCAGGTTGGAGACCTCCAGCTGTTCCTGGGTCACACCCCCATAGGTCCTCTTTAACCCCGCCTTCATCCCTGACCACGCAACAGACACACACACACACACACACACACACACACACACACACATACACACACACACACACACACATACCGACACACACACGCATATATAGACGTTATAGAAAATCCAACAAATACACAAAACTTTAATGTTGCATTGACTTTTTATATATTTGATATACGTATTTTAATATACTTTGTTTATACAAAGGTGTCCCTATGCACTGTAAATTCTATTTCAAATCCGAATTCACTTTTCACTTTTTCACTTTTCACATGTCACTTTTCAGTTCTTTTCAGTTGAGTTATTTATTAATATATTATTACTGCCAATTTGCACTATACGTATTGTTGTGTATTGTATATACCTACGTACTACTGTTATAATACTGTAAATTATCTTCACTTATCAATACATTTAGACTTCATTTAGAATTATTTTAACTATTTTTGTTTATAATAGTTTTATTTTAGTTAGTTGTTGTTTTGTTTTTTAGCTTAGGTTTTAGTATTCTTGTGTGTGCATTTATTCCCCCTGTGTCAACTGTTGCACCTTAATTTCCCTCGGGATTAATAAAGTTTTCTGAATCTGAATCTGAATCTGAATGTCCCTATGTTTTATTTTTATTTGAAATCTTTGTTTGTTATTTGAACATTTCTGTAAGATTTAATGTCACTGCTCATCCTGCATGCGTATGTGACAAATAAAGTTCTGGAATCTTGAATCTCTTAAACCTTGAAAGAACAGAAAATGAAAATGCATGAAAGCACATGAGCCGACTGAAGCTCCGGGAGAATGAAGGGAGTGAGTGAGTGAGTGAGTGAGTGATGAATGAGTGATGAATGAGTGGTGAATTATTTACCGAGAGGAGGCTCGTTGGTGAACTTAATGGCGGACTGGAGGAATGTGATGGGGAACCTACAACACAACATGGCAAACATGGTGTTACATGTTGTGTGTTATTACCACACACACACACAGTGAAATGAGTTCCTCTGCATTTAACCCCTCCTGGTATTAGGATCAGTGGGCGGTTATTGTATATACAGGGGAGCAGGGGAGGGGTCTGGTGCCTTGCTCAAGGGCACCTCGGCAGTGCCAAGGAGGAGAACTGGTACCCTTTTCCAAGTACCAGTTCTCACTCCGTTCTTGGTCCATTTTGGGGACTTGAACCCTCCGGTGACCCTCAAGTCCCAACAGACCCCCACAACCCCCCCTCCTTGATGATAAGAGATCATGAGATGGATGGACGCCGTGAATCAGTTGTTTGGTTGAGTTCCTTCTCATCCCTGATGGAGGGTTTTACTTGGGGTGCACGTCTGTGGTCAGCCACACGCGGAAGGCCTCGTGGACGCCGTCGGCCGGCGCCGCGGTGATGGTGTCCAGGAGCTCGTCCAGGAAGTCCAGACCGAGGTGGCAGTTCTGCAGGAGGAGCCAGCCGCCGTCCGTCATGCTGTTGGCCAATAGCCTGCGAGCGTGAATCTCCTGGCCCTGGCCCATTGAGATGGGCCTGCACGGCGCCCCCTGGAGGCGGGAACAATTTTACAACAATTACAACATGGTACATTTTTTTTAATTTAAATCAGAATTATTTCAAACAACATAAAACGATTGAATCAAGAAAAAATAATAAATTAATCTAACTACTTTACATAACATTTTTTATACAAAAGTAAATCTAGACATTTCTTTGAGAAAACTATTATATTGGATATAATCCAATATAATAATGATCTAATTATTTATATAATAATAATAATATAATTGATATATTATTATATAAATAATAACAATAGAATAATAACCCATTTTCCCCCTTCTATCATCCCTCCTCTTATCCATCCATCCATCTCAGCTGCTCCTCCCACCTTATTCTTAGCCAGCCTCTCGATGTTCTCGGTGGGGTCGGAGCCCATGGAGAGCAGGCAGACCATGGGGGTTCTGCTGTCGCTCTCCGCACACATGGAGTCCAGGTCCAGCACCAGGCCCTCCGCGTACTGAGGGCCCAGGGACTCGGCGATGTAACGACGGGCCTGAGGACACACACACACACACACGCACACACGCACACACACACACACACACGCACACACACACGCACACACACACACACACACACACAGAATGCAGAATGCACACTTTAGTCTCCAAAAGAGACCACTTTCATCATCGCATGGGATGAAGAGCACACTTATGTCTCAAATATCAGCAATATGCAAAATCGACCACTTCCACCTGTTCTCGCACGGCTTGCAAAAATGTCAACTTTGAGATCTAATTCAAGTGGTCCAAATTGACATTTTGCAACCTTTTTCCTACAATATATGTTTTTTTAAAGTTCATGAAACACACACACACACACACACGCACACACACACACAAAATGCTGTTTGTGTGTGGACTGGTCGGTCCCGGGACCACACCTGGGCTATGGTTCTGTCAGGACACCAGCTGCGGATCAGCAGGAGTTTCCGGAAGGTGTCCAGCAGTTCCTGGTACCCATCAGGCAACGGGGCGTCCTCTGGTGCCGATTGGTCAAACCAGTTCCTCCAGGCGCGCTCGTTGTGGTTCACCTGAAATACCCCCGTGTACACGCACAAATACAGTATATACAGTATATTCAGTATATTCACACATAACATACGCTTTCACTTATGATCTGGATCACACAGGCATGTCCAGGATTCAATGCTAAATGCTTGATGTTGTGCTATATATGTTGAGCTAGCTGCTATATAGGCTAGTGATGTAATGCACATCACTAGCCTATACAGCGAGCTGCTCTCCATGTATACGATGCAGACCAGGCACCTGTATGAGAAGCTGTGTGAAGGGATGCAGGCTGGACAGCTGGACCAGGTTGAGCCAGGTCATATCCAGGATCCAACGCCGGGGTTTAGGATCCACCGAGTTCAGGTCCAGCGAGGCCCCACCTGGTCATGGGCAGCGAATACCATATCAGCGCATTCTAAATATATACAGTGCTGCTCGAAAGTATGTGAACCCCCTAGACATGGTCATTGTAATTGTACAAAAATGTAAAATAACCTTATTAAATGTATATCCAAACACCAATTTGTAAAGCAGGACTTTCCAAATAATGGACACAAACAAAGAAAAATGATGTATTTTCATTATTTATTCAAAAAAAGTGGTTTCTCCCACAAAAACTGAAAATATGACTTGTGCAAAAGTATGTGAACCCTTTTGGTTAATAGCGTGTGGCACCTCCTTTTGCAGCCATTACTGCAATCAAACGTTTTCTATAGCCACTGACCAGTCTCTCGCATCTGCTGTGGGGGATTTTTGCCCACTCTTCCTTGCAGAACTCAGCCAGTTGAGAAAGGTTGGAGGGACATCTGGCATGTACCCCCCGCTTCAGGTCTAGCCACAACATTTCAATTGGATTGAGGTCCGGACTTTGACTTGGCCAATCCAGAGTACGAATCCTCTTTTTTCTGAACCATTCCTTGGTAGATTTGCTGGTATGTTTTGGGTCGTTGTCTTGTTGAAAAACCCATTTACGGCCCAGTTTCAACTTCCTGACTGATGGCTGGAGATTCTTATCAAGAATTTGCTGATACACTTCAGAATTCATGTTTCCCTGGATGATATGGAGTTGTCCAGGTCCAGAAGCAGAGAAGCAGCCCCATACCTTAACATTTCCACCACCATGCTTCACTGTTGGGATGAGGTTCTTTTCTTCATGTGCTGTGTTGGTTTTTCTCCAAACAAAGCGCTTACGATTATGACCAAATAATTCTATTTTGGACTCATCTGTCCAGAGAATGGACTTCCAGAAGGCCTCTGGTTTGTCCAAGTTCTCTCTGGCAAAGTTTAAACGGGCAGCTTTGTTCTTTTTGGAGAGCAGAGGCTTCCTTCTAGCAACCCTCCCATGAATGTCGTGTTGGTTCAATTTTCGTCTAATTGTAGACGCATGTACATTTACACCTGACGCTGCCAGAGAGCTCTGCAACTCTTTAGAGGTGATGTGTGGGTTGTCCTTTACCTGATTTATTATTCTACGGGTGCTTCTTGATGTTAGTTTTAATGGGCGTCCACTTCTAGGCAAAGATGCGGTCATCTTGGACGCCCTCCATTTGTAAATTATTTGCCTCACCGTGGATGGATGGAGCTGGAATCGTTTGGAGATTGTCTTGTAGCCTTCTCTAGACTGATGGGCTGTCAGTACCATTTTCTTGATTTCCTCGGGTATCTCCTTTCCTCTTGGCATGGTTGATTCGTATGGGTACACCCTGGCACTGCAGTCGTTTGGTTGTTTTTCTCTCTCTTTTAATCTGTGTTGTCCAACCCTTTTCCTAATGATGTCTCATTTGATTGGTTTGCTTAATTGACTAATTAAGCACCCAAAAGTGTTTCACCTGAATCTGTTACCTCTTTACCAATTGACTTTACCAATACAGCTGGGGGTTCACTTACTTTTGCACATCCACTAATTCCATGTTTCATGTATTTTTTTGGCTACTCACACAATTCCCTCTAAAAAAGTACATGGAACTGTTAAACATAAACCTGACATTTCATATATGTAAAACTTGTGATGATAAAATAGGAAAATCATGGTAAAACAACAGAAAACTCTTAACTGTTCAAGGGGTTCACATACTTTCGAGCAGCACTGTATATATACATCGGTTTGTAGTCGAAGTGCTGAGTGATTGGTCGATTCATAGGTCAGCTGATCATAGGTCATAGATCAAATTCAGATACATTTCCAGATTGGGGTTTGGACCCAGAACCTTTCGGCTGGGAGTCCAAAACCCTAACCACTGGACGATCCTCTTCACAGTATTACCAAATTATATATATATATATATATATAAACATGTATACATACAGCGATATATACCGTATATAGACGAGGGAGAGGAGGGAGAAGAGGATGGAGGAGGCAGAAGAAGAGGAGGGAGGAGGATGAGGAGAGAGGAGGAAGAAGAGAAGGGAGGAGGGGACAGAAGGATGGGGGGGCGGGTACCCAGACCTTTGATGAAGCAGTGGAACTCGCTGTGGGAGATGTTGCGGGCCTGCAGGTCGGTCTTGAGCGCCAGCAGCAGAGTGAAGAGGAGCTTGTCGCTCTCATACAAACCCCTGGCCGTGTAGCAGTACGCCTGGAGGGAGACACTGTTTTATTCTAACCTGTACTTTATTCAGGACGTTTCATTGAGGTGAGGCACATGAAGTGCCTGGAGAGGCTCGTCATGTCACACATCAACTTTTCCATCCCGACTCCTTAGACCCAGTAGGTCTGTAGATGAGGCCATCTACTGGCACTACACAGCACATAGACAGGAGGGACACCTACGTCAGACTGCTGTTCATTGACTACAGCTCGGCGTTCAACACCATCGTTCCCTCCAAGCTGGTCCTGAAACTGAGGGACCTAGGTCTGGGCGCCCCCATCTGAACTAGATTATGACGGGCAGGCGTCAATTGGAAAAACGATTTGAAAAAAAATCTCACCCACTCTGGTCCTCAACACCGGAGCACCCCAAGGCTGCTGCCTCAGTCCCCGGCTGTACTCGCTGTACACACATGACTGACTGCCACAGACAGATGCGTTTGCAGATGACCCCCAGTCATCGGCCTGATAAGTGACGACGATGAAACAGTGCACAGAGATGAGGTAGTCCAGCTGAGGCGGACAACAGCCTTGCACTGAATGTAAGAAAGACTAAGGAGCTCACTGTGGACTCAAGGAGCCACCATCAGCTGCTTCTATTCCTGGGACTACAGATCTCAGACCCCGCAACACGGAGGACCCGCAACACGGAGGTCATGCTGAAGAAGCCACACCAGCGCCTCTATGCTCTGCGGTGCCTCAGGAAAAGCGGCATGCAAACGGTGGCTGATGCACTTCTACCATGACACCGTAGAGAGCTGACGGGTGGCGTCACTTTGTGGTACGGCAACACCAACAGGACAAGAAAGACATCCAGAGGGTCGTGAGGACGGCAGAGAAGATCATTGGATGTGCACTTCCATGCATTGAGGAGATCTTTAGGACCAGATGTCGGAAGAAGGCCATCTACATCACAACCACCCTGGGCTCCATCTCTTCTCCCCCCTACCGTCTGGTCGCCGGTTCCTCAGCATCCGTACAACAAGGACTACCAGGTTTAAGGATAGTTTTTATCCACAGGCAGTGACCTACTGAACTGCTAGGAGTGCTGCCACTATCATAACACTATTGTAAGTCGCTTTGGATAAAAGCGTCTGCTAAATGACTGTAATGTAATGTAATAACATTTTATCCATATTACATTACACTACAGTAAAGTATATAGTGTTGAATTGCAGGAAACTCATACTGCGGGAGGGAATAAGGGGAGTAAGCATTCCATTGTACTTGCAAATGGCAAATAAAAACATCTTGAATCTTGAATGAGTATACATCATCAAGTTGGTTATGGATGGTTATCAACTTTTAGATTCTGTACACTGTTTCTGATTCTGAATACAATCTTGTAATTATATTGTTTTTTGAAGATTTTAAGATTGTAATAAAGCTTTGATGCTATACTATGCGATATGTTTAATGCTATATTAACATTGGTGTTTACGTCATATGGATTGGTGTTCACCTGATAGGTCAGGTAGTGAATGATGTTGCCGATGCGTTTGGCTGTGAGCTGTGACTTGGTGGAGTTCTCCATGGACGAGTCGAATATGCCCAGGAACTGTCTGAGAGACGTCTGGTACATGAGGTTCACCAGGGACATCTCCACGATCAGGAAGTAGAGGATGCTGCCCCTGGTGGCCACGGGGCGGTACTCCTCCCTGGCCTGGTTGATCTTCACCTCCGTGTCTGCAGCCACGTTCAGCTTCTCACTCACCTGGGAAGGAGAGGACAGGGGAGGAAAGGGGGAAGAGAGTAGAGGAGGAAGGAGACGAGACGAGAGGATGAGAGGAGAGGAGAGGGGGGGGAGATGAGAGGATGAGAGGAGAGGAGAGGGGGAGGAGATGAGAGGAGAGGAGAGGGGGAGGAGAGGAGGGGAGGAATGAGAGGAGACGATAGGATGAGAGGAGAGGAGAGGGGGAGGAGTTGAGAGGATGAGAGGACAGGAGAGGGGGAGGAGATGAGAGGATGAGAGGATGAGAGGAGAGGAGAGGGGGAGGAGAGGAGGAAGGAGAGTAGACGATAGGATGAAAGGAGAGGAGGAAAGGAGAAGGGGAGGAGAATCGAGGAGATGAGCAGGGGGAGGAGAGGTGAGGGGGTAAAGGAGAGGAGAGGAGAGGAGGAAAGGAGAGGGGGAAGAGAGTAGAGGAGGAAAGAGAGGAGAGGGGAAGGAGAGGAGAGGAGGAAAGGAGAGGAGGGAGGAGGAGAGGAGAGGAGAGGAGAGGGGAGGGCAGGAAACAAAATGACTGTTTTGAGTTGTGTTGTGGGTTTGCTATAGCACTGCACCAAAAGGGAAAGTCTAGATTTAAATCTGAATTTAAAATGTCTGTGACTGAGGGTTCCATGCAGACACCAAGCGTTCTGTGCATTAACTGAATTAAACATGTTTAACACATGAATAACATATGCACTGTTACCCGAATCGGCTTAAACCTTCCTGAGGACCCTTAAGACTTGCATTGCTAAAAGGTTGCATGGGGTACAAAACACTAAACCCCTAACCCCTAAAGTTCTACCTACACAAACAACATATATATATATATATATATATATATATATATATAACGCACATTTACCACTGTATTTAACCTCTTCCTAACCAGAGAAAACTGATCATTTAGGAGCAGGTAGAGGTTGAGCAAGTGAATAGTAGATATCTTGACTACCTAATAATGTAAAGCAATAATAATGTAATGTCGTAGTGTCAGAGGATTAGGACATTAGATATCAAACCCTGGACCTTTCAGTCTCCGAGTCTAAAACCTAAAGCCACATCTGGACCCCTCTTGTGGTCGCCAAAATATGCATAGGGGGTTTGCGGGAGAGTGCTGACGGCTGTAGATATTGAGATATTTGATGGTCGATGTTTGATCAAACAAATAATTGAAGTGAAAAAAGGAAAAAAAGGCCTGTGTAGCCATGAGCCAACGACCACTAATCAATAGAGACAAGACCAAAGCGTGTGGAAGCAGATGAGCTAAATCCTAAGAAGTTAGGGTCACAAAAGACGTCAAGTCTGAGGTGAGTGTACCTCCTGGGCGGTGGCCTGGGTGACTCGGAGGACCTCGATGAGGGACTGGTCCTCCACGAGGGAGCCCTGTGTGCTCGTCAGCCGGAAGAGCAGCCGGTCCTCCAGCTCCTGCATCCGCCTCTTGTTGGACGTCACCTCCTCCAGGAGCTTCACTCGCTCAGACTCCAACTCCTGGGAGAGGGGAGGAGGAGGAGGAGGAGGAGGGGGGGAGGGGAGGTGAGGAGGAGGGGAGGGGAGGAGGGGAGGAGGAGGAGGGGGGAGAGGAGGAGGAGGGGGAGGGAAGGCGGGGAGGAGGGAGAGGAGGAGGGGGGGAGGAGGAGGAGGGAGAGGAGGAGGGGGAGGGGAGGAGGGGGAGGGGGAGGGGAGGAGGGGGAGGGGGAGGGGGAGGGGTGGAGGGGAGGTGGAGGGGAGGAGGAGAGGAGGAGAGGAGGAGGGGGAGGGGGAGAAGAGGAGGAGGGGGGGAGGGGAGGAGGGAGAGAGAAACGGAAAAGGGAATGGAAATGAGAAAGGAGACTCCATTCTTGCATCTTATCTAGCTAATAATATTCCTTAAAATAAGACACACATTGACTTACCAAAAAAACAAGCTTAATAATCTATGAAGGAACCATCAAACTGACTCACCGATAAACAAATCTACTCTAACCCTAACCTACTCAATAATCACCTCACTAACTGAATAACCAAACTAACTTGTTAACAAACCCTCAAAATAGTGTCACCGATATAACATTACACTTTCATACTTCTTACTGAACTTAATGGACTCATTAAATGTCCCTTTAAAATGCTTTTTGCACCATTCGCCGTAGTATATATGTCTCTCTATCTGTATCATCCATCAGTCACTTTATTGTTGTTATAATTGTGTATAGTATTATTGTGAGTACAGTGTTTTGTATATAGTATAGAATAAAGTGTTATTTATAGTATAACATTGTATAGTATAGTATTGCATAGTTTAGTATAGCATAGTATAGTATTGTTGTTGAAAATCATGGGAATGAGGGAATGGGGAGTAGGCATTCCATTGTACTTGTTGCACATGGCAAATAAAAACATCTTGAATCTTGAATTTATGCAAACACACACCAAATAACTCACTAATAAACTTACTCACTCACAACTAACTAGCACCTAGTTAGTTAACTAACGCCTCGCGAACCACTGACCTGCTTCTCGATGAGGATGACCCGGCCCAGCAGCTGGTCCTCCAGGCCTGTCTGAGTGACGGTGAAGTCCACCACCGCCGTCTTGGCACTGACCTCGGGGCTGTAGGCCGGGTTGGCCAGCTTGGTGGTGATGTACAGGGAGAACCCCTTCATCACATCCACCTCCTTGTCCCCCACCTTCACCTGCAGAGGAGGAGAAGGAGTAGGACGGAGAGGAGGAAGGGGAGGAGAAGGAGGAGGAGGAAGGGGGGAGGGAGAGGAGAGAAACAGGGGAAGAGGAGAGAGAATGAGGAGAAAGAGGAGGAGAGACACAAGGAGGGAGAGGAGGAAAAGGAGGGAAAAGAGGGAAGAGGAGAGAGGAGGAGCGAGAGCAGAAGAGCGAGGACTCAAACAGTGAGGAAAGTGAGAAGAAACAGAATGACCACAGTTGCTTAGATGCTGAACACCAATGAACTGTTCAATCATGAAAAACAGCTCATCGTATAATGTCAAAAAGCCCTACAAAATAGCTTATGCGGTGACCAAGGAACAAATAAACAAATAACATTTGTTTTGGAATTTATTTTGGATAGCTACAGGACGCCAGGCTCTACCTTATAGGTGGATCCGGACTTGATGTAGTTCTTGTCCAGGATGTTGTCCAGGACGGGGTCCAGCTCTTCTCCCACGTCCTCCAGAAGCAGCGGTCTGCCCAGCGACAGGCTGTCCTCCAGGTGGGAGCGGAAGTACTTGTGGTTGAGAGACGTCACCTGAGGAGAGAAGAAGAGTAAACTACAACGCATGTTTCATTTGAATGTATGGATGAATGAGTGACTCCAATATTCCTTGAGACAACAGATAGCGGGAGATTAGCGAGGCAAAATGATGAAAATGAATGTGTGTTTAACATAGATGAGTTTTTTTGTATGTATGAATGAATATATGAATATCAATATAGCAGTATAAACTGTATAAACAGTATAACAGCATTACACTATAAATATAAATATAAAGTGTAAGTGAGGTGTGAAGTGAAAGTCTGGCTCTCTCTCTCTCTCTCTCTCCCTCCCTCCCTCTCTCTCGCTCTCTCTCTCCCTCCCTGTCCCTCCCTCCATCCCTCCCTCCCTCCTTTCTTCTACCTCCCCCCCACTCTCTTCCCCTCCCTCCATCACTCTCTCCCTCCCTCCCTCCCTCTCGCTCCCACCCTCCCTCTTTTCCCCTCCCTCCATCCCTCTCTCTCCCTCCCTCCATCCTTCCCTCCATCTCTCCCTCCCTCTCCCCCATCCCTCCTGCTCCCCCTCACCTGCAGGCTATTGTCCACCTCCCTGTTCTTGATCCAGATCTTGCCCTGGCCCTGGGGGTCGATCAGCAGCGGGTAGCGTGACGCCTTGGTCACCACGATGCCGTTCTGGATGGACAGGTCGTCGTTGGGCAGGCCCTGCAGGCTCCACTCTCCCACCGTGGTGCTGTCCACCAGCATGCCAATCACATTCACGTCCTGGAGAGGGGGGGGCGGGGCAAGGCAGGGATTCAGCCAATTAAAGAGGAGCCCGATTGGCTGTGTCAAGGCGGTTGTCATTCGGGTTAGTTGTTGTTGTTTGTAATGTTGCTAGTAGCGTTTACTGTATTTGTTAGCAGCACCGTTAACAGGTAGGACAGTTAGTTTAAAGGTTACTGTATATAGATCAGTTAGCTAGACATACTGTATATGTACTTTTACATATAAAACAATACAATAATTACATCATTATCATTATTATTGTACTTTATTGTATTATTGTTTTTCCTGAGCACTGGCACAATTCTTGGAGACTCGTTAGGAATGAAATGCACTTTTCTCTTGTTCTCTTACCTTCCTTTGTTGAACGCACTATTGTAAGTCACTTTGGATAAAAGTGTCTGATAAATGACTAATGAAATGTAATGTACAGAAATCAGTTAGCTAGACATACTGTACCTGTATATAGATCAGTTAGCTAGACAGTTGTTTATTTGACAGTTGATCTAAGAGAGTGAATGAGTGAGTTGGTCAGTCAGTCCCTAAGTCAGTTGGTTAATTAGGTTGTTAGCCACAATACGTTCATTTGATGTCTTATCTTATTTGTATTTTTATTCAAATAAATTATATTAAAACACAAATCAATTGTATTTTTATTCATGATCTCCTATGTCAGTCTGGTCACATTTTTCTCGGCCTTGATTTAAATTGAATTGGCCTTGGCGGGAAATCCTGACCGCTCCTTCTTTTTCTATTGTCACTTTGTGAATCATGGGTTTAAATACAAGTGATGGTTTGTCATTAGCGGGACCAGTGATTGTTGTGATGGTTTGTCATTAGCGGGACCAGTGATTGTTGTGATGGTTTGTCATTAGCGGGACCAGTCAGTCAGCCTGCCAGCTGGGGCCTCACATGGCTGAAGGGGATGTGCTGCTGGCTCATCTCTGTCTTCCACAGGGAGAGCAGCAGGTTCCTGTACTCCTGGTTGAAGGGCCCGGCGTACGACAGGAAGCCTGTGGCCAGCAGCACGTCCCCCACCAGACGCTCGATCTGGCTCTGGAACAACATGCTGCTCTCTGTCCAGCGCACCTGACACACACACACACACATACACACGTACACACACACATATATGTGCACACACACACACACACACATGTGCACACACACAAACGTGCGCACCGAACACACACACATACACACACACACACACACACACACTGAATGAATGAATGAGGAATTGATGATGGATGGATTCATTAATGGACAGATGGATGAATGGATGAAAGAATGAATACAGCTGTTCCTGAAAATAGTTTGATAAATAGTTCAACATTCAAACAAATGCTTTCTTCCAAAACGAATAGAAATCATCTGCGTTGTCCAGGTGTTCAAGGGAACACCAGGAGAGGCTAGGACAGGGGGGGGGGGGGGAGTGTGTGTGTGGGGGGGAGGCGTGTCATACCTTCTCCCCGCCCAGCCCGTCGATCAGAGCTGTGGCGGTGGCCATCTTGTTCCTGCAGGCCTCGGCGTCGTCCTGGAGCTCCTGCTTCTCCTTAATGGCCGAGTCGTACAGGGCCTACAGGGGGCGCCGTGGAGCTGTTCAGCTTTCATTCATCTCTCACGCGACGAGAGCGTCAGGTGATGATAAACCATGTGTACACATAATAGGTGCTTTTGGACCGCAGGAACCTTCTCATAGTTGTAAGAACTATTGGAGGAACTTTCCTCTTTTTGTTGTGTTTTTGCACCACAGGAACTATAGGAACCATCGTGGTTCCCTTAAAGGCTGTTTTGAGGGACTTGTTTTAGCTCCTCCTACTTCAGAGCAGGTTCTCCCCCTGCAGAGAGGAACCTCTGGTGGCGTGGGTGTATGGGGTTGGTCCAACACCAGCCAATACATCACAGACGACTTTAAAAACCCTTAAGCTGTAGGAAGTTTTTGAAATGCGGGTTTGAATTGTCCAGCCAAAATGTAAAAAATTGCTATAATTTCGGATAGCATTTTGCGCAGACGTTCCGTCACATGACGTGACATAAGGTTCCTATTGGCGGTGCGAATGCACAGAAAAAGCCCTGGAAGGACCTATTTCTTCCCAGGTCCCTTGTTCCTAGTTCCCCCCAGTCCCCAGAACTGTTTGGTCCGAAAGCACCTACTGTGTGTGTGTGTGTGTGTGTGTGTGTGTGTGTGTGTGTGTGTGTGTGTGTGTGTGTGTGTGTGTGTGTGTGTGTGTGTGTGTGTGTGTGTGTGTGTGTGTGTGTGTGTGTGTGTGTTAGTGCGTACCTGCACAGCATCCAGCTCCTGCTGCTTAGCGTCTAGTTGTTGCTGAGCGTTAGATAACTCAGCCTGGGCCACCACCAGACGGGCCTCCTGCAGGGCCAAGTTCGCCTGGAGACCAGCAGACACACAGAGGGACAGACAGCAAGCAGTGAGACAGATGGTAAGCAGAGAGACAGGCGGTAAGCAGCGAAACAAACAGTAAGCAGAGAGATACAGAGGGTAAAAAACAGAGACAGACAGTAAGCAGTGAGACAGATGGTAAGCAGAGAGACAGACAGTAAGCAGAAAGATACAGAGGGTAAAAAACAGAGAGACAGACAGTAAGCAAATGGACAGACAGTAAGCAGAGAGACAGACAGTAAGCAG
>CM051020.1:18837953-18847953 GCA_027704905.1 Muraenolepis orangiensis | reverse complement strand
GGAAGGCTGATTAACGATTGGCAATCAGTAATTGAATGATTTGTTGACGTATGATGGATTGACTGATGTGAAGCAGTATCAGCCATATAAACTCATATCTATACATCACAAATATCCATCTTGATATTTGAGTGGAAATCCTTAATAGCTGATTGATTGATTATGGACTGATTAATGATTGGCAATCAGTTATTGGATGATTTATTTGTTTCTGGAAACAAATAAACTGTGCCTGAGTGCATAAATGTTAATAGCTCATTAAAGGTGCAATTTGTCACCAAGACGGGAATACATTAACAAAAGCGTATGCACAAGTGATGGAAACGGTGTTGGTCAGAGTATTGTTTGGAAGCGATGAACTTCTACATAGCGTCGCTGGGGCTGACAGCTCACTGGTTAAGCTCAAACCGGTTGGATCTCCGTCTACATTTCAATGACTTATAAATCAACACAGACAGAGGTGTGATGACATCATCTGTCATCTGTCATCCCCCCCCTGCCCCTACCGGTCTTCATGCGCTCGGCCAGCGTGCCCACGTGGGCGATCTTCTCAGAGTAGATGATCTTGTAGCCGTCGATGAAGGACAGGTAGGACTTGGGCGTGACGAAGGTCTGCCGGCGGAACCGCTCAAAGTACTCCGTACACTTCTCCGCCACCAGGTCCTGAGGAGAGAGGAACCCTGTTGACCGACCAGCTTATATACGGGGTTTAAGAAACACCAAATGCACAAACACAACATGCATGGCAACTAACTATCACTATACTATGGTATCCTGCAGCCTGAAAGGAATAGTGAGATCTCTCTCTGTGTCTCTGTCTCTCTCTCTCACTGTAATGTCTATATTATTTTTTTTATATTTCCAAATGATAAATGATTGTCTTGAAATTAAGTTGTTGACTTATCGTGATAACCAGTTTTAGTCTAAGTGAATTACGATGGGAAGATATGCTGTTAAAATTATCAAAATATGAGGTTTTAGTCTGATGCTATCCTTTTCTACATTTCCATAAGCCAATCGTGATATTTATCGATTTTGTGTAAAATGATCCATTATTATCCCGATAATACATATATATATATTTATATATATATATGTACTATTAGTAATCTTCCAAAAACGTTGTGAAATAATGAATTATGTTAAACCTGAACTAACGTAATTCCTTCATTCAAACTCTGTTACCTGGAAGGTTCCCATGGTAACCACCACGCTCCTTTTCACCTCCTCTGAGCAGCGGAAGTCCCCGAACTGGGACAGGAAGTGATGCGCCACGGCCACCAGGGCGTCGCGCGGCCAGCGCTGGAACCAGTCCACCGTGCAGCCGGAGATGAGCGCCGGGAACTATGGAAGGAACGCGACGGTGTAACGGACGCCAGCAGGGGGTGCTGTGCAGTGACGTTAACCTCACTCCCGGACGCCTCAGAAGAAGACCTTCTAGCGACGAAGCTAGAGCCCGTGGGTTTGAGCTTCTCACGTTTAAGAGCGTCGCCTCTCATGCCGGAGGTCGTGAGTTCGAGACCCAGTGCGGGACGCTGACTGTTGCGACGGCACCAACACACAACCGTCACCGCAGCGCTTAGGTGAATCTATCGTACTCAAGAATGCATCCTAACCTTTCGACTCAAATGAATAAAATGTAAAGGAAAACGTGTCGATAAAAGTGTCAATCAAACGAGGCTTACGTCAGTACACATGTAGAACCCTTGGTCATATGTAATAGGTTTGTGCCGATTGTAGTCACCACACACACACACACACACACACACACACACACAATTACAATTGGAATGTTAGAATCAATCCCTTCAAGTATGTCATGG
Organism: Muraenolepis orangiensis; assembly: GCA_027704905.1. Taxonomy (NCBI): domain Eukaryota; kingdom Metazoa; phylum Chordata; class Actinopteri; order Gadiformes; family Muraenolepididae; genus Muraenolepis; species Muraenolepis orangiensis. Next base: position 18,846,130 of record CM051020.1, on the reverse strand, counting down.
AGATTGGATGATAGGTGGGCAGTGAACTGCACGTATGTCACCAGCTAGTATTGTGACGCACTCCATTCCATCCACTCGGTGGTCTACGGTGTTTCTCATACTGTGTTAATCAGACCGCTGGATCCAGAGATACGGCTGAAAATTAGATTTTCACGTTTTTTTAAATGCCCCCTAGTGGTGTAGAATACAACATGTGTCCAAATCAAAAGGTTCACACTTTCATCTGGGCTTGATTCCAGAGATATGAGCAAAACAGGATATTTATAGTTATAAAGCTCTACCTGGTGGCAAAATGTGGAACATTTTGCCACGATATGACCACGATATGTGGTAATATCCTGACCTCTCGTTCGGGAATATCAGGACTAAATAGTAAATAGTAAACAGTGTGATCCACTGTGGCTTCCCTGTCGCTGTTGTGCACAGATGCACAACACAAAATGGCTTCGTCCTCATAAGACCACACTTCCAAGGAGCATGTAAGTTTCCATTTCATTTTCAGGACGAACAATCACACAAAAACCCATCCATCCATCCATCGTCGGCGCCCCTGCCTCACCTCCAGCGCCCCTGCCTCACCTCCAGCGCCCCTGCCTCACCTCCAGCGCCCCTGCCTCACCTCCAGCGCCCCTGCCTCACCTTCAGCGCCCCTGCCTCACCTCCAGCACCCCTGCCTCACCTCCAGCGCCCCTGCCTCACCTCCAGCGCCCCTGCCTCACCTCCAGCGCCCCTGCCTCACCCTCCAGCGCCCCTGCCTCACCTCCAGCGCCCCTGCCTCACCTTCAGCGCCCGCGAGCGGAACTTCTCCCCGACGGGCGAGAAGCAGAGGACCACGTGGAGGTTGCTCCGCACGCGGGACAGGAAGAAGTCGTAGAGGTTCTCCTGGGTGGGAGGGCAGCGCGGGAGCTGGCGCTTCATGGCGCCGATCAGGTCCTGGGTGATCTCGTCCACCTCGTCACGGGCAAACAGGTTGGAGACCTCGCCGCTGGCCAGCACGTTGTTCATGTACTCTGGAGGAGGAGGAGGAGGAGGAGGAGGAGGAGGAGGGAGGAGGAGGAGGAGGAGGAGGAGGAGGAGGTGCGTAAGAAGAGTAGGAGAAGAAGAAGAAGAGGAGGAAAGAAAGAAGAGAAGGAGTGTAAGAAGAGGAGGAGAGGAAGGAGAGGAGGAGGAGCAGGAGTGTAAGAAGAGGAGGAGGAGGAGCATAAGAAAAAGAGGGGGAGAAGATGAAGAAGATGAGGAAGAGGAGGAGATAAAGAAGAGGAGAAGGAGGAGAGGAAGAAGAGGGCAGGAGTGTAAGAAGAGGAGGAGGAGCATAAGAAGAGGAGGAGGAGATGAAGAAGAGGAAGAGAGGATAAGCAGGAGTGTAAGAAGAGGATGTAAGAAAAGTCACATGCATCATGTGACTTTTCAACAAAAAGGACAGACATGAAGACAGATGAGAGAGATAAATGCTAGAAAGCCGAGCTGTTTGTCTGCAGGTACCTAAGAAGGCCTCGTCCTTGATGTCGTTGTCTGTGAAGAGGAAGGTGACCCCTTTGCCCTTCTGCCCTGCGATGCGGTACAGAGTCTTCAGGTCCTCCAGGAGGTTGCTGCTGTTGTACGTCCTGCGAGACACGATAACATAACAACGTAATTCACACCAACCAAACACAAATCAATGCGTATTAGTCCTGTATAAATGTGATTGTAATCTAGTGGTTCCCAAAACTGGGGGGACCGCCCCCTAGGGGGGGCCTGGAGTTATGACAGGGGGGGGGCGCAGCGAGGCTAAATAGAAATTATGCGATGCGGCAAATCTCAACAGTCACCTTGATGATTAAAGGTGACTGTTCGTATTTGGATTTGCCGTTGCAGTTCTGTATTAATTACAGACAAAGTTTTGAATCAATTCTAAAGGAGTTTGCAAGCAAAGGATTTGTCTAAGAGCGTCTTTATGTGGGTGCATGGAGGTGTAGGGGGGAAGAGGGGCTGATATTGTTTTATCTACACAGGGGGGGGGCCTGCAGAACCAGTTTGGGAACCACTGACCTGGCGTGTTTATCATAGTATGCATAGTTTGTGTGTTCGGTCAGAGTGTGTTTATCTATACTGACTCGTATGTGTGTTTAGGGGTTTGCGTGTGCATATATATAGATATATATGTTGTGTGTATGTATGTTAATGTGTGTATACTGTTCACCGACCTGGTGAGGGTGATCTGGAAGGTCTGGTACCCGGCGATGAAGGAGGCCAGCCTGGTCAGACTCTGCTTCCCCGAGCCGCCCACCCCCACCAGCAGGGCGTTGCCCTGGGGGGTCCGCAGGATGCGGGAGATCTTGATCAGGTGGGTGATCGCATCCTGCGGACAAAGGTCAAGAGCCAAATGGTCAGTGAACCGTTGACTTGAGCTCCTGGCGGTGATGGGGGTGGGGTTGCTGGTTTGGATCCGCATAGATAACCGGCTCGATGGATGGATGGACGGACACGGATTTGTATTTTTACCTTGAAGAAAACCAGGTCCATGGCTCCGCCCCTCGAAGCCTCGTTGTACTGCTGCTGGTAGACGGACAGGCGCTCCGCCAGGAGATCCAGCGATTCGATTGGCTCATACATCTGCAGGCACGGAACAACACGCAATACGTTGCAACCTTTTTGATATAAGAAGATAAGATTTTGAAATAAAAAATAAAAACTAACGAAATAGAAAATGAGAAGAAACATTTGAATTAAATAAAGATATTAATAATAATAACAATAATAATAATAATAAAATAATATTAAATGAGGTAATAAAACATCGGGTAATAAATAATAAAACATCGGCAAACCAACAAGCAGACCTTGGGGGCCTCTAGCTCAGCATCCTCCCCCTCCTCCCCCGTGGCTTCCGGGACCTCTTGAAGGAAGTCCACAAAGTAGGTGTTCCACTGAGCATGCTCAGTCAGAGCCGTCCCATGGTCCTCCACCGTGATCTGGACCAATCAGAGGGTTAGAACTCCAAACTGTCTGTCTCTCTCTCACACAAAAATGTTATAATTTTGTGTGCATTTTTGTCAAATTTGGTGTCGTTATTTTTGTAACTTTTTGGGGTATTTCGTTTTTTTTTTATATATATATTTGATATTATAACAATTATACAATTATACATAACATACAATTTTATTTAAGTCATTTTGGGGGGATGTTTTTGTATTTTTTTATGTCAATTTTGTAATTTGTAATTCTTATAATTCTGTAACTTTTGCACATCTTTCGAGCTGGTGACAACATTTTCCTGAACATTGTTCACTGTACCAAATCTGAATCTAAACCCGAAACACACACACACACACACACACACACACACACACCACACACACACACACACACACACACACACACACGGTATAGAGTTGCTGGCACACCTTCTCCATGATGGCTTCGAAGGTTAGCCCGTCTTTGGCGTCGATGAAGCGGTCGGCGATGACGCGGCTGCACTCGTGGTGGAAGAGAGCGGACAGAACCTCGGGGCTCTGGCACACTTCAGATCCCACTGCCAGAACACCCTGCACACAGCACAGAGACCCAGCACAGAGAACACTTCATGTCACAGTAGGATGCTAAATACACACGCGTTACGGATGAGCTGAGAGGAAAGTGACGTCTGATGAACGTCTCGCTGCTCCCACCTGCCAGATACGACTCAGGTCCCTCAGGTTGAAGATGTAATGGAACTTGGCAGGAGACGGCAGCATCTGGTGTATAGACGAGACGAGAGAGAGAGAGAGAGAGAGAGAGAGAGAGAGCGAGAGAGAGAGAGAGAGAGAGAGAGAGAGAGAGAGAGCGAGAGAGAGAGAGAGAGGGAGAGAAGAGAGAGAGAGAGAGAGAGAGAGAGAGAGAGAGGAGAGAGAGAGAGAGAGAGAGAGAGAGAGAGAGAGAGGGGAGGAGAGAGAGAGAGAGAGAGAGAGGAGAGAGAGAGAGAGAGAGAGAGAGAGTGAGAGAGAGAGAGAGAGAGAGAGAGAGAGAGAGGAGACAGACCAAGCAGAGGAGAGGATGTTTCAGCAAAATAAAATCAAGTAAGTAATTCTACTCCGAACCAAACAAACAACAAACAAACAGAAGAAGAACCTCCCAATAGCAAGCTCTCCCTCTCTCCATGGGTACCTTAGCCTTGATGGCCTGCCACATTCTCCTGGTGGTGGGGACCAGGGCCCCGGCCAGGGTGCACACCCCCTCGGGGAAGCCCCTCTCTGGGCAGAAGTAGCCCTGGGCCAGGGTGCAGAAGATCTTGTCTATGGAGGAGTTAGCGGGCAGGGTGCAGTTGAAGATGGAGAACTGCCGCTTCAGCCTCTGTGGGATGTCGTTCCTCCCTCCGCCCGGGTGGATCATGGCGGCGATCAGCTGGACACAATGAGGGGATTCATGTGTTCATTCGAGATGACGCTGAAACTATTGCAGTACGTCAGTCTGCCGGCTGGATGCTAAATACGTAGACAGGTCACACACTGCTCACATGACAGTAGAGGTTACGAGCTACGATGTTTTATTTGTTTTTGTATCGCATGCATCTGATCTTCTATCACAAAATGTGTGACATTACAGTCCATTAAATTCAAATGAATGAACATGATAAAAGATATATGTAATTTTGTATATATTTATGATAAATTACATATTGATTTCTTTATTCAAGCAATGTAGGTCATTATCTTGGTTCATTTATTTATTTGGTAAAACCAGCACAAAGTCCCAGTACCTGTACATCCACCACAGTGATGAACTCCCCGGGTCGGTCCAGACTGTAGAAACCGCCCTGCTCCATCAGCTGCCGGACGATCTCATTGGTTATCTGAAGGCCACAGGGGCGGGGACACAGCGGGGATATCAACAATCTGATTGGCCGGTCGAAAAAAAAAAGCTACATAATAAAAACTAAAGCAGACAGAAAATGCTAGGTTTTACACGATTACATTTCCCTAAAGGATATATAATAGTTGAAGAAAATGTGACAAAATACAAGTGTTTTGGGAAGTGCTCTTAGTTTTTAAAGGAGGACGATGGCATCAGTCTGAACAAGGACAACGACTAAAAATCGGACTTGAAATCAAATCAAATCAAATCAAATCGTCAGCCCTCGAATCCTGTGGTTGACAGGATGCAGAATACTCAGAGGAAAGCGGACCTGGTCTCCCCACTCGTTGATGACGGGCATGTTGATGTCGTCCACGAACACGGTCATCTTCTTGCCGGCGGGCGGGCCGTAGGTGGAGCCCATGCGCTTGTCGATGTAACTCTCCACGTTCCTCTGGAACATGTTGGGCAGCGTGGCCGAAGAGAAGTTCACCCGCTTGCTGAGCTGCAACTCGGGGTCGAACTTGTTGGTGTAGCCCTGGAGGGGGAGAGAGAGAGGAGAGAGAGAGAGAGAGAGAGAGAGAGAGAGACATTGTCGTAGCTGCTACTTGTGAAGGATAATGGGTGTGAGTCGACTGTCTTCAACCTGGTTAGTTATTACAAACAGTTGTATAGAATCAGGGCTTTATCAGAGCTGCATAGCCGTATCTTCCTCTCTCTCGTTCCAACTGACCCGGATCATGACGGCCCTTTGCTCTCCTCTCCATTCTCCTTTCTCCATTCCCTCCTCTCCTCCCCGTCCCTCCTCCAACCACCCCCTCCTCTCTCTCTCCCCCCTCCTTCTCCTTTCCTCTCCCTCCCCTCTCTTTCCTCCTCCTCTACTCTCTGCTCCTCCCTCTCTCATCTTCCCTCTTCCTCCTGTCCTCTCTCTCTCTCATCTTCCCTCTTCCTCCTCTCCTCCCTCTCTCTCATCTTCCCTCTTCCTCCTCTCCTCCCTCTCTCCTCCCTCTTCCCCTCCTCCCCACCTGACACCATCCAATGAGTCAGCTGTATCTTCCCCTCTCTCTCTCTCCGTCCGACTGACCTGGATCATGACGGCCTTTCTTTATTTGCTCTCCTCTCCTTTCTCCTTTCTCCATTACCTCCTCTCCTCCCCGTCCCTCATCCAACCATCCTCTCCTCTCTCCCCCTCCTTCTCCTTTCCTCTCCCTCCCCTCTCTCTCTCCTCCTCCTTCTCTTCTCTATGCCCCTCCCTCTCTCCCCTCTCTCTCTTATTCTCTCTCCCACCTTCCCTCTCCTTCTCTCCTCCCCCCCCCCCCCACCTGAACATCCACTGAGTCAGCTCTCTCTCTCTCTCTCTCTCTCTCTCTCTCTCTCTCTCTCTCTCTCCTCTCTCTCTCTCTCTCTCTCTCTCTCTCTCTCTCTCTCTCTCTCTCTCTCTCTCTCTCTCTCCCCTCTCTCTCTCTCTCTCTCTCTCTCTCTCTCTCTCTCTCTCTCTCTCTCTCTCTCAGACTGACCCTGATCATGACGGTCTTGGCGGTGCCCTGCTCTCCGGTCAGCAGCACAGCCTTGCCCTGCCTCATGATGGTCTGGATCAGGAAGTCTGTCCTCACGTTGTCCACGTTTGGGACCAGGATGGAGCCGTAGTCCGGCACGCTGTCCGCCGGGTAGATGTACTCTGGGACCTGACCACAGGGAGTCAACATTTAATTTAAATCAACTCAATTATTTTTTGTTTAGTTTAGTATTCATTTTCACTTTAAGAAACTCCAAACATTGTTGTACAATGTGTACAATTGCTTACTCCCCCATTCCCTCCCACAGTATGACTTTCATACAATTTAACACTATATGCACTATACTTATTTTATACAACAACAATACTGTACACAATAAAAATAACAATACATATTTTTTATAATAATACATAAAAACATTGTGTTTTAGGTACATTTTGGAAGAGCGAGCGTGATGGTGGAAAGCGGACACACCTTCTGGTGGAGACATTTAATTACCTAATGAATGGAGGCACCAAAAAGGTTGCCGGTTCAATTCCTCTTACAAAAATAAAAATAAAAAGCCTGGCTAAGGGTCAGTGAGGAAGGACCTCACTGACCATACCGCTAGATGCACACACAAGAAGGGGTCTCTGAGCGTTTGACCACTGGTCCAGACCTTGTTGGACCAGGGTTCCCAGTCTCCCTGGCTGTTGACGGTGAACTCAAAGATGGTCTGGTCCTGCTGGGTTTGTGGCAGGTCGGGACGCGACTTGTGACCCTTTGAGGACAATAGAGCGGAGGGGGTTACTGGAAACACTCAGGACAACTGTGTGGACTAAGTGAGTGGATCCAGCTGTTTTGTGTGTGTGTGTGTGTGTGTGTGTGTGTGTGTGTGTGTGCGTGTGCTGTGTGTGTGTGTGTATGTGTGTGTGTATGTATGTGTGTGTATGTATGTATGTATGTGTATGTATGTATGTATGTATGTATGTATGTATGTATGTATGTATGTATGTGTGTGTGTGTGTGTGTGTGTGTGTGTGTGTGTGTGTGTGTGTGTGTGTGTGCGCGTGTGTGTGTGTGTGTATGTGTGTTGTGTACCTTTAAAAAGGACTCTAACTTGGCTCTGTCTTCCAGCTCCAGCAGGGCTCCCAGCGACCACATGACCGCAAACACAAACAGGCGTCCCAGGTCGCCATGGCTACGCTGTCTGTCCTCTGAGGCAGGGAGCAGGCCCTGGACAACACACACACACACACAAACACACAGATTATATAAAAATCAACCGGATAACTGACAAATCAACTGGTAACAGGGTAGAAAATGACAGCAAATCTGATTTTAAGCAAATCAGACCCAAGTGACTTGTACTTTCGGGCACAAACGGGGCAACTGAATATTTCGGCTCAATTTTAATAAATGTATTCAGTGATTTTTAGTGTGACTGAGAGAGCGACACAAGGTCATTATAGGTAGTCGAGGTACCTGTAGAAGGTCCAGGGTCTGCTTGATGTACATACACTCCAGGACCTGCATCTTGGGAGACACGGCTGTGGAGACAAAGTCCACCAGATCCTAATGAGGGAGAAGGACAGGTCAGAACACTGCAAGAGTTTCCCCCTTCCTTCTCTTATCTCCACCCAAATGCTCTTGCTCCATTATAGCCTTCTTTCTCTCTCTCTATATATATATATATACAGTATATATGTTCGTCTCTCGAATCATTTTATATCAGAAGTTATTCTCCATTTTTCCTTTTCACTTCTCTCCAGTCTTCTCCTCTCTTCATCTTCTCTCACGTCACTCAGTTCCTGTATTTTATTTTCTTTCTTTGCTCTCCTCTCCTTTCTCCTTTCTCCATCCCCTTCTCTC
>CM051020.1:18830453-18835453 GCA_027704905.1 Muraenolepis orangiensis | reverse complement strand
GAGAGGAGAGGAGAGGGGGGTCGAGGAGAGGAGAGGAGAGGAGAGGAGAGGAGAGGAGAGGAGAGGAGAGGAGAGGAGAGGAGAGGAGAGGAGAGGAGAGGGGGTAGAGGAGAGGAGAGGGGGGTAGAGGAGAGGAGAGGAGATAGGGGTAGAGCAGAGGAGAGGAGAGAGGAGAGGAAATAAGAGAGGATGAGAAGAGAGAAGGGGAGGAATGGAAAGGAGGAGAGGAGGACAGAAGAGAAAAGAGGAGGAAAGGAGAGGAGAAAAGAGAGGAGAGAAGGAGATGAGAGAAGAGACGAGAGGAGAGGATATGAAATGAGAGTAAGGGTGTATTATTTTAAAATAACAATACAAAAGTATTTGTCCAACACCTAAATAAGGAAAACCTTCAGTTGGATGAAGAACGCACCGATTCCAGGAAACAGATCGTTGATCAGACTAAGGAAGAGAGGCTCGTCTTCATCCACCTGCACACACACACACAAAGACAAAAGGTCAGAACACTGGGAGTGGCATTTAGCAAAAATTAATTACGTAATTGCAAAATAACTGGTAAAAAAAACACCTTTATTACACACACACACACACACACACACCAGTTTGGAGAGGTTCATGTCCCGGAGGACCCTCATGACCACGGTCTTCTCCGGTTCTGACGGGTTGGATCTCTTCACGGCTCCCAGCGTCCTCAGGACAGACAGGATGTTCCTCAGGCCAAAGTCATAGTGGACCTGGACACGCACACACAAGGGAGGAGGTACACCTGATATACACCATGACCATAGCCTATTATCGCTATCTAGTCATTTATCAAGAGTGACTTCATCACTCCCACCTTACAGAAATGGTGGGAGTGATAAATATCAGTTGTAGCGTTGTCTCATCCTAGTGTTAAAACTTAAAAATAAGTCGTGAATATACGTGAATATAGATATATACGGTCAAGCAGGAATATTGCTCAAGGACGCATACAGTTAGGCTTCAGCCATCTTATTCCATACTGATACTAGTCTAATAAAGTGGTCTACCACCAGGGGTCCCCCAGGGGGTCTGCGGAGGTACTGCAGGGGGTCCGCAAACATGATTAATGCAGAAACCAATTCTTGCCGTCACCCAAACTCCACCAGTCAGTGTTTGCTCAACAGGGGGCCTCAGAATAATTTTTATCCTGCTCATTGAGCACCATCTACACCAGGGTCAAGAGGTCCCTGGGCTGAACAAGGTGGAAGACCCCTTGGTCCAATACCGTTACCTGTTTGGAAAGCTGCTCCTCGCACAGCTTGTAAAGGGTGAAGAACTTCCGGCTGAGCACCTGGTTGTCCCGGAAGCCGGCGCTGGCCAGTTTGACCCTCATGATGATGGCGCGGTCCGGGACCATCATGGCCACCGTCCTGAACTGGATCTTCAGGTTCTCCGGGAGCTCCTGGCGCCCGGCGTAGCCTGGGTTCTGGAGAGGGGAGGAAGGGCCGGCAGGATGAATGACCGCCCTATAAACGCGGTATGGTTCATTGAGCACCATCTCTGATCAAATGTATCCTCACCGTTTAGACTCATAAAGGTCATAGAGATCTGTATCCTCTATAGATTTAGAAGTACAATATGCATCATTTCCGAGGCTAACTGGAGGCTAGGTCCAAGCTCTATTTTTGTACCTTCCATGAAGGTTTATTAACATTTGTATTTTTGAAATACACCATATTTCAAAAAATATTTAAAAAATATAATATATAAAATTTATAATAATAAATGAAAACAAAAAACATAAAATAAATGAATAAATAATTCAATGAAAACAAAAAAACATAATAAATTCTTACTTTCTCTTTGTTACTCAAAGAACATAAAATCCCATTGTAAGATACGTCGTACATAGCGATTCATATTTAATTGACACATATATTTCATATTACGGATGCTGAAGGTAGGTAGGGGTTACCATGGTGAGGAAGATGCCAAACTCAGGGTTCATGTTCACCATGTCCCCGTCGGTGAAGACAAACTGTGTCTTCTTGTTCCTCTTGCACTGCAGGACGATGTAAATCTGCTGCGCCGCCACGGACAGAACCGGCAGCTCGATGCGGTTGAACTCGTCGAAGCAGCCCCAGGCGCCCGACTGGGCCAGGCCTGGACACAGAGAGAGAGAGAGAGAGAGAGAGAGAGAGAGAGAGAGAGAGAGAGAGAGAGAGAGAGAGAGAGAGAGAGAGAGCTGCTTTGAGCCTTTTTATAGTACTTTATGGTCCTTTTTCCTTTGTTGCATTTAACTGTTTTGGCGTTTTACGTGTTTATTTTCCATGACAATCAGGCTCTTTTGAATTGAAATTGCCGATAGAGAGACATTTATGCCTCGTTTCCACCAAGCTGTTTGGAGGGCTGGTTCGGAGCTTGTGCCTAATCTCGAACCAGTTCTTTGCGTTTCCACCGCGAAGGAGCCACTTTCTGGCCCGGTTAACTGGTTCCTGAGCGGCCCCACTTCGAAGCTGGGCTAGCCAGCAGGCTCCACTACGTCAGGGGCTGGGGGCGGGGCTTATCGGACAAACTCAAAACAAACTCAAAGTTTTTGACCGCCGTATCGAGACGTTAACAGTGACGTCATCACGTGGCTCTCTCGGCAAAAAAGTTGGTGGAAACGCAAACCAGTTCTTTGACGGCTCGCCAGTTGAACCAACTGCAAACCGGCTCTAGCGCCATCCGAGAGCTAGAACTAGGCTTGCGTTGGTGGAAACGAGGCATAAGAGAGAACATTTGACAGAGGGAGTAATAGACAGTGAGAAAAACCGACATAGAGAGAGAGCAAAAGAGAGATAATTAACATTTTTTTATAGTACTTTGCTATTTTTCCTTTGTTGTTCTCTTTTTGGACTGCTTTGGCAAAGATTATGTTTATTTTCCACTGCAATAAAGCTCTCTACAGAGAGAGAGAGAGAGAGAGAGAGAGAGAGAGAGAGAGAGAGAGAGAGAGAGAGAGAGAGAGACAGAGATGGACCATAGTTCCCACACTGGTTTCCATACCCTTGTAGATCCGTCCCAGTCCTCTGTAGTCCATCTGGTCAGAACAGTTGAAGACCACTACGTACTTCCCAAGACAGCGACCCATGTCTTTAGTGGTCTCCGTCTTACCTGACACACACACACACACACACACACGGTATTAACATATAGAGAACAGCAACAAAAGACCTATCGCCTTCATGTCAGAATGAATGTGCACATTCCAGCACATTCATTCATTGAATCACGAAGATTGTGTCGATTGATTTGCTATGTGTGTGTGTGTGTGTGTGTGTGCGTGCGTGCGTGCGTGCGTGCGTGCGTGCGTGCGTGCGTGCGTGCGTGCGTGCGTGCGTGTGTGTGTGTGTGTCTGCATGTGCGTGTGTGTGTGTGTGTGTGTGTACGAGAGAGGCACGGGAGCCAGTGATTGGCTGGAGGTTTACCGGTCCCTGCAGGCCCGGCCGGAGCCCCGCCCATACTCATCCCCAGGGCCTGGGACAGGGTGATGTAACACCTGGACAGATTAAACACAACCTCGTCACACCAGGACACTTAATGGGTTTAAAGGTTCACTTTGTGCTTCTTTTCAGCCGTTATGTTTGTATTCCTTGTTGTTGTTGTTGTTGTCGTCGATCTGAATTTGATCTTCAGGTATTTCTGAGACGTCACATGACATAAACAAATTATACAAACTTGTCAAACTAAAACGTGGCATTTTCTGTAGTTACTGCAATTTGGATTGTATGCAATCACTTTGGATCAAAACACCTTTAAAATGACTGAATGATGAATGTTAACTGAAAAACTGTTGAATCACTTCTTGCACACACCTTCACTGAATTCCAGTTTGAAACACCTTGTGTCCTGTTTTTGTGGTGTCTATCTGACTGACTGACTGACTGACTGACTGTCTATCTGTGTTGTCTGCCTCTTTGTCAGTCTGTGTATCTCCTTCCTGTCTCTGAGTGGGATGACGACATCTCAATACCCATCTGTCTCCTATATGTCTGTCTCCTACCTGTCTGTGTGTCTCCTACCAGTCCATGGGTTTCCTACCGGTCTGTGTCTCCTACCTGTCTGTAACTCCTACTTGTCTGTGTCTCCTACCTGTCTGTGTGTCCTACCTGTCTGTGTGTCCCCTACCTGTCCATGTGTCTCCTACCAGTCTGTGTGTCTTACCTGTCTGTGTGTCTCCTACCTGTCTGTGTCTCCTACCTGTCTGTGTGTACTACTTGTCTGTGTCTCCTACCTGTCTGTGTGTGTCCTACCTGTCTGAGAGTGGGGCTTCTTAACACCTATCTGTGTGTCTACAACTACCCGTCTGCGTGTCTCCGACACGTCTGCGTGTCTCCTACCTGTCTGTGAGGGGGGTGATGACCAGGCGGTCGGTGCAGCCCAGGTACTCGTTGCAGTAGACAAACTCCACGTCTGTGATCTGGATGATGCAGCGGTCCGTGTCCTCCAGGAAGTAGAAGCGGGACTGCTTCTGCCACTCGAAGTCCAGCGGGGAGCGGATGTTCATGGTCACCTGCGCCAAGAAGAACCAAAGAAAGAAAGATAGAAAGAAAGAAAGGACGCTCAAAAATATGAATACTTGAGCGCACTGCGCTATCCACTAGACCCTACTGGTCTACTACTAGACTAGACTATCCTGCCCCAGCGTAGTTTAAGATTCAAGATATTACATTTTTTGCCATGTGTAACAAGTACAATGGAACGCTTTCTCCCCATTCACTCCCGCAGTATGAATTTCAAAAACAATACTAAACTACACTACACTACACTCGACTATACAATACGACACTACAACAATATATACTATATGATATACTATAAACAACACTATAACAATACTAAACACATTAAAATAACAATAAAGTGTCTAATGGATGTGGATATATACAAATGGTGGATGGTGCACTTTAAAGTGACAGTAGTGCAGCTCCGTGGTGACAGCAGCATCACGACCACGCTAAGGGTACTCCCCCCCCCGTCAGTCTGCCTAGAAGATC
>CM051020.1:18825453-18827953 GCA_027704905.1 Muraenolepis orangiensis | reverse complement strand
TCAAGCCGCATGGCCATTGATCTCAGCTAAATCAATACATAAGTACATTAAGGTTTTGTGACATATAAATATATGTGGCGGAAGTAGCTCATCTGTAGGACTTGGCTGGGAACCGGAAGGTTCAAGCCGGTTCAAGTCCCCGAAACACCTGGAGCACTGCTGAGGTGGACCTTGAGCAAGGCACCAGACCCCTCCACTGCTCCCCTGCATATCCAATAGCTGCCCACTGCTCCTAATACTAGGACGGGTTAAATGAAGAGGAACTATTGTCCCTGTGTGACCAATAAAGAGGATTCAATCCTCCACATTTAGATTTAGATTTTTATTTGCGAAAAATACTTTAACATACATCAATACATCAATACATCAATTGTGTAAAATGTGTGTTAAAAAAAAAAAAAAATGATATTAAAATTAGTAAAATTTTACAGTGTAAAATAAATTTTATAAATTTTGTACAATAACCGTTGTTAAACGTGTAACATATGTGTGTGTGTGTGTGTGTGTGTGTGTGTGTATGTGACATGTTTTATCAAGCAGACTGTCCTCTCCCAGGTCCTCATGCTGACCTGAGGCAGCTGCTTGGCGATGTCCCCGCCCACAAACACCGCCTCCAGGTAGATCCAGAGGTTTTGCACAGACATCCACTTCTCTATGATCTCCGTGGTGTTGGACAGCTTCTGGGTCCACTGCTGGATGGACGGCTTGAAGGGAGCGTTGTACCTAAAGAGCAAAATAAAATGCACATTGTTCTTTAAAGTGGTCCATACCAAAATGTAACACACATTCACAAAAGCTTCCGGAAAGAGGACATTTAGAACATAATTTTCCTTTCACTTGTTATCAAGATTCGTTCATTAGTTATTTTTGCCATGTGTAACAAGTACAATAGAATGCTTACTCTCCATTAGCTCCCCTCTTCTTCTTCACTCCCTCACGTCACCTCTCCTCCTCTTCCTTCCTATCCCCCCCTCCGTCCCTTCTGTCCCTCCACCCTCCTCATCCTCAGCCTCCTCTTCCGGGTACCTGTTGCTCAGCAGGGATGCCAGCACCATCAGGCTGTCCTCAATCAGGGAGATCTTCTCCGCTGTGTCCGTCCCCTTCAGCAGCAGTTCCCCCCGTGACCTGAAGGGGGCGAAGGTGAGCGTGTGGGCCCCCCACTCCGCAATCACGTCCTTCAGTTTGGCCTCGATGTCCCGCTCTTTCGTGGCACTGATGCACACGTCCTGGACATTAACATATAGAGACGCACACACACACACACACACACACACACACACACACACACACACACACACACACACACACACACACACACACACACACACACACACACACACACACACACACACACACACACACACACACACACAGGGATGAGATGCAATACTTAATGGATAATACTAATAATATAATAGGATATTGTCTAATCTCTATTTGCCAGAAAAACGTCCTCAATTTATAAAATCTCACTGTGCATCGCATACATAAGTAATAATGATGAGCATTATCTTCAGAGTACTCGGTGATTTCTAGAATGTTCTGTAGTGACGCAATGCATTCTGGGAGAATACCTCAATGTCCTCCTTGTGTTTTAGGAGCGGAGCCTCCAGGATGTTTTTCAGGGAGAAGGTGTCTGACTCCACCTGGAAGCTCTGACCGGTCATCTCACTGATCCTCGTCCAGTGTCTGGACAACATGGCCTGGGAGAGGGAAGGGGGAGAGGGAGAGGGAGGAGGACGAGGGGGGGGGAGGAGGGAGAGGGAAGGGGGAGAAGGAGAGGGAGGAGGACGAGGGGGGGAGGAGGAGGGAGAGGGAGAGAGGGGGAGAGGGAGAAGGAGGAGGATGAGGGGGGGGGAGGAGGGAGAGGGAGAGGGGGAGAGGGAGAGGAGGAGAGGGGGGAGGAGGGAGAGGAGAGAGGGGAGAGGATAAGGAGGACGAGGGGGGAGAGGAGGGAGAGGGGAGAGGGAGAGGAGGGGACGAGGGGGAGGAGGGAGGAGAGAGGGGAGAGGGAGGGAGGAGGACGAGGGGGGGAGAGGAGGGAGAGGGAGAGAGGGGGAGAGGGAGAGAGGAGGAGGACGAGGGGGGGAGGAGGAGAGGAGAGAGGGGTGAGGGAGAGGGAGGAGGACGAGGGGGGGAGAGGAGAGGGAGGGAGGAGGACGAGGGGGGGAGGAGGGAGAGGAAGAGAGGGGGAGGACAAGGGGGGGGAGGAGGGAGAGGGAGAGGGGGAGAGGGAGAGGGAGGAGGACGAGGGGGGGAGGAGGGAGAGGAAGAGAGGGGGAGGACGAGGGGGGGGGAGGAGGGAGAGGGAGAGGGGGAGAGGGAGAGGGAGGAGGACGAGGGGGGGGGAGGAGGGAGAGGGAGAGAGGGGGAGGACGAGGGGGGGGGGGAGGGAGAGGGAGAGAGGGGGAGAGGGAGAGGGAGGAGGACGAGGGGGGGAGGAGGGAGAGGGAGAGAGGGGGGAGGAACAGGGAGAAATTGCACAGGGTGCAAATTAGAA
>CM051020.1:18800453-18812953 GCA_027704905.1 Muraenolepis orangiensis | reverse complement strand
GAGCCTCCATCTTCCTGTACAGCTGGCGACACCACATGATCCTGCCTGACACCTGGCCGAGAGACACAGAGATACAGGGAGAGAGAGAGAGAGAGAGAGAGAGAGAGAGAGAGAGAGAGGAGAGAGAGAGAGAGAGAGAGAGAGAGAGAGAGAGAGAGAGGAGAGAGAGAGAGAGAGAGAGAGAGAGAGAGAGAGAGAGGAGAGAGAGAGAGAGAGAGAGACAGAGATACAGGGAGAGAGAGATGTTGAGAGTTGATAGACAAAGTAAAGATAGAAAGAAAAGAAAGATATAAAAAAAAGAAATATCCACAGATCATTTCCATTTACAGCTTGATAAACAGAAAGAAAAGACAGACAGACAGGTAGCCAGGCAGCCATACAGAAAGACAGACAGACAGGTAGCCAGGCAGCCATACAGAAAGACAGACAGACAGGTAGCCAGGCAGCCAGACAGAAAGACAGACAGACAGGTAGCCAGGCAGCCAGACAGAAAGACAGACAGACAGGTAGCCAGGCAGCCAGACAGAAAGACAGACAGACAGGTAGCCAGGCAGCCATACAGAAAGACAGACAGACATCAGAAAATAGACATACTGACTGACATACTAACTGACAGACAAACAGGTTGACAGACAGAGAGAGAGAGACAGACAGACAGGTGGGTAGAGGGTCAAACCCACAGACAGACACATAAACCAACAGAGACAGACAGACAGACACACAGACAGACAGACAGACAGACGGCGGCCTTACGGGAGGCGTGTTGCGGGGAATGGGGGGGTTCTCCCTCTGCTTCTGGTAGGTCCTCCTCACCAGGTCCAGGTCCCGGCTGTAGCGCAGCACCACCTCCTGGTAGCGCTCCTTCAGGTCCAGATGAACCCCCAGACCCCCCTCAAACACCCCCAGCAGCTCCAGCATGCGCTCCGTCTAGGACGGAGGGGTGAGGTATAGGTGTGAGAGAGAGAGATTCATTGTGCGGGTGCGTGTGTGTGTGTGTGTGTGTGTGTGTGTGTGTGTGTGTGTGTGTGTGTGTGTGTGTGTGTGTGTGTGTGTGTGTGTGTGTGTGTGTGTGTGTGTGTGTGTGTGTGTGTGTGTGTGTGTGTGTAAAACTCACAGTAAGAGAGTGACTGAACCAGGAGTCCAGTAGAGACTGGAGAGACTGGAACACACTCTGGACCTGGAGCTGGAAGTCCTCGTAGTCACTGTCAAACTGACACACACACGGACACACACAGACACACACGGACACACACACGGACACACACAGACACACACGGACACACACGGACACACACGACACACACGACACACACAGACACACACGGACACACACGGACACACACGGACACACACGGACACACACGGACACACACGGACACACACACACACGACACACACGGACACACACGGACACACACGGAGACACACGGACACACGGACACACACGGACACACACGGACACACACGGACACACACGGACACACACAGACACACACAGACACACACGGACACACACAGACACACACAGACACACACAGACACACACGGACACACACGGACACACACGGACACACACAGACACACACGGACACACACGGACACACACGGACACACACGGACACACACGGACACACACGGAGACACACGGACACACACGCACACACACGGACACACACAGACACACACAGACACACACGGAGACACACAGTGCGAGAGAGATATGTACACAATACAACCACTGTCATGCCGACGTACACACACAGGCTACGACTGTTTACAATAATGAAAATACATACACACAAACACACATACACACACAAACACACATACACACACACACACACACACACACACTCTCTCTGAAAAGTGTGGTTCTGAACCTCTAGTTTGCGGTGGTCCAGCATGTCGTAGGTCTTGGACTTCACCGTGGAGGCGATGGTCTGGTACCGGGAGTAGATCTTGTCAATGCCTCCCACCTGGGGTTCAGTCGGATTGCACAGGAATTCAATGAATTGAATCGAAATGCAGTTCAATTGATATGGAAGCCATTTCCTTTCTTCTCAACCTTCATATTACTCTTTCTAAATAATTGTTGCTACATCAATACATTTAATGAACCCAATAATATTGAACTACAATAACGTTTAATAACATCACCTCCCAACCTGTAATCTCAAACAACGTCTATGTGATCGTATGTGTCGTCCAAGTTAGTAGAACTCAAATCTGAGGGAGGACACAGTGGTGTCCAAACTGGGGGGTGGGCAAGCAAAGGATGTGTCTGACAGCGTCTTTATGTGGGTGCATGGAGGCGGGCATATCTACGAAAGGGGGGCCCTGGTTAAACACAATGTTGTTTATACGTATCTAGTAGGCGAGAAACTGTCGAAAAGGAACCACCTTCATGTTACTCAGGGACGAGAGGTTCTCCAGCGTGGACGCCATGTCCGCTAGCTTCTCCAGTCGCCGGCAGAACGTGTCAAACTTCCCAAAGATGTAGTTCTCGCTGTCGAGGGAACCCAGGAGAAGTGTGTTCAGAACTGGAGCCTTTTAGTGCTTCAAGGAGGAACAGGACCAGGAGCATCTGGTGTTGTTTTACTGTGGGCCCCTGGGAGCTGCCCAGTTCAACCATAGCTGACTGGCCATGAGTTGAGTAGTGAGTTGAATAGTGAGTTAAGTAGTGAGTTAAGTAGTGAGTTAAGTAGTGAGTTGAGTAGTGAGTTAAGTAGTGAGTTGAGTAGTGAGTTGAGTAGTGAGTTGAGTAGTGAGTTGAGTAGTGAGTTGAGTAGTGAGTCGAGTAGTGAGTTGAGTAGTGAGTTAAGTAGTGAGTTAAGTAGTGAGTTGAGTAGTGAGTTGAGTAGTGAGTTAAGTAGTGAGTTGAGTAGTGTAATTGCAGTACTGATACCACCTCCACACATTCCGGCTCCTTTTGGAAAAGTTCCTTCTAAAGTTCTACCTGAAGTCAAACTGTCTCTCCTCGGGGTTCTCCCTCAGCTTGTCTCTGACCGCATGGAAACTCTGGTGGTAGGAAGAGTTCAGATGGCAGCACTCTGAGATACGCTGCAGCAGCACCGGCCTGGAGAAACACACACACACACACACACACACACACACACACACACACACACACACACACACACACACACACACACCACACACACACACACACACACACACACACACACACACACACACTCTTGAGATTCTGCAAGGTGTCGGACAGATGCTGCGAGAGGTTGCCATAGCAACAACAATATGACAGAACAGATGGGGCCTATGGGGGGGTCCGGCCTACCTGCTGTGCTCCCAGACCTTGGTCACGTCCTGCGTCAGGTAGGCCCTGCAGGTGCTGATCATCTGGTTGGTGACCTTGACGAACAGCGAGGTCATCCTCTCCGCCGTGTTGTAGAACTGGGAGATGGCGTGGATCATCCGGATGTTGGCCATCAGGCTGGGGATGTGGTCCAGCACGCTGGTCTGATGACAGAGATGGGTGGACAGGAGGGGAGAGATTGAGAGAGGGAGGGGGAGATGGAGAGATGGAGAAAGGGAGGGAGAGAGAGAGAGAGATGGAGAGAGGGTGAGAAGGAGAGAGAGAGAGAGAGAGAGAGAGAGAGAGAGAGAGAGAGAGAGAGAGAGAGAGAGAGAGAGAGAGAGAGAGAGAGAGAGAGAGAGAGAGAGAGAGAGAGAGAGAGAGAGAGAGGAGATGGAGAGAGGGTGAGAAGGAGAGAGATAGAGAGAAGGAGAGAGAGAGAGAGAGAGAGAGAGAGAGAGAGAGAGAGAGAGAGAGAGAGAGAGAGAGAGAGAGAGAGAGAGAGAGAGAGAGAGAGAGAGATGGTGAGAAGGAGGGGAGAGATAAGAGAGGTAGGTGAAAGAGAGAGAGGGAGGGGGATGGGGGATGTAGATATAGGGATGGGGGATGTAGATATAGGGATGGGGGATGTAGATATAGGGATGGAGGGGAACCAAACAGCGGGGGGACAACAGCAAAACTAGACCAGATACAAACGGGACAATGAGAAATGGAGGAAGAAAGAGGAAAGAAAGAAAGACGGACAAAGATAAAAGAAAGAAAGAACACACGGAAGAAAGAAAAAAAAACAAAAACAAACAAAAGAAACAGAGAAATAAAGAAACACACGGCATGACTTACCGGGGTGGATTTCCCCAGCGGCCCAAAGAAGCGGTCCAGGGTGTAGAGAAAGCGCACGTTGTTTTTTGCCTCGTTAGCCACCACCGTGATGTTCCCATCCTGACAACAGCACCTCACGTGTAAGTTGATTTGGATATAAGCAACTAACGGTACTAAACTAAGCTGTAGACCTAGTATACTGTATACTTCACCATGACTGTAGTCATTTATTTTTTAGCATGAAAGGTGGCAACTCCAGGTGAGAGTGATGGGAGCGCTGATGAGGCACAGGTGAGAGGGGTGTTGACATAGGGCTGACAGTTGGTGGGCGGTACTGACCAGTTCTCTCCAGGTGCGTATGGTTTTGGACTTGGCCACCTGTAGAACACCCAGAATCCTCTTCACCAGGGGGCGTTTCACCTCCTCCATCAGACTGTTACACACACACACACACATATATAAAGACTGTTTGTGTCTGTGTAAACAGACAGAACATTTCCATATAAAAATTTTTATGTATACATATTTTTCCGTAATTTTAAGTCCAATGATAGAGTTCAGTGTGTGTGTGTGTGTGTGTGTGTGTGTGTGTGTGTGTGAGTGTTGACCTGCTGAACGTGGTCATGCGTCTCTTCCAGTGGTCCAGCTCTGCCACCGGTCCGATGTCGTCGGCCTCCTTCCTCATCTGCTCGTTCTCGGTCAACACCTGCCTGATCTGATTGGTCCACACCGAGACCACGCCCTCCAGACGCTCCACCAGCTCACTGTTATTGGCTGAAGAGGAGACGAGGTCGAGCTTTTCCAGTCCACCGATTGGTCATTCTTTAATCTTCCAATTGCTTTGAGAAATTGCTACCCGATTATCTTTAATGGGGCGAGCCATGCGTAGGCATGAGGGAATGCCACTCTGCTTATCCTATAGCTGGGGTGTAGCTAATATAGCTTTCATAAGCTTACAAACACAAATGAGATTGGAGGATTTCCTGTATTACGAATTGTCATCAAAGCGCGTGTGTGTGTTGACCTGCATGTGTGCTTGTGTGCTGTTATGTTGTATGCACATGCATACAAACGGCATGTCTGTTTACATGCATGCGGGCATGCGTGTGCATGTGAGTGGGCGTGCATGAGAGTGTGCACGTGCATGTGTGTGTGTGTGTGTGTGTGTGTGTGTGTGTGTGTGTGTGTGTGTGTGTGTGTGTGTGTGTGCATGCATGCATGCATGGGAGCATGCGTCTGCATGAGAGTGTGCACGTGCATGAGTGTGTGTGTGTGTGTATGCCATGGCGCCCGTGTGTGTGTGTGTGTGCATATTCACATATATTTTTGTACGTGCAGCCATGCATGTGTGCAGTTTGCTGTACCGGCGTGGGTGTAGTCAGCCGGGCTGCCCAGCTGCTCCACGGCCTCCAGGAGGTCCTGTTGTTCTGGAGGCTGCAGCTGGAAGAGGTTCTCCATGTTCAGCCGGGCGGAGCTCAGGTGGTCGATGAAGTGCTCCACGCACTCCAGGAACACCTGCACGTCTGGGCTGCCCTGACCCTCCTTCATGCTGCCCCAGCTCTGGAGGGGGAGAGAGAGAGAGAGAGAGAGAGAGAGAGAGAGAGAGAGAGAGAGAGAGAGAGAGAGAGAGAGAGAGAGAGAGAGAGAGAGAGAGAGAGAGAGAGAGAGAGAGAGAGAGAGAGAGAGAGAGAGCTTTTCACATTTTCTAAACTTTATTTTATAATTTACAAATGATTCCAACGAATACATAATACAAAGCTATAAGCGCGCATATCCCACCAAATAACAGGAATAACTTAGATCTTAATTTACACATCTCACTGACGCCAATACAACAATTCATACGTAATGCTCTCTCTTGAGAGAGAGAGAGAGAGAGAGAGAGAGAGGAGAGAGAGAGAGAGAGAGAGAGGAGAGAGAGAGAGAGAGAGAGAGAGAGAGAGAGGAGAGAGAGAGAGAGAGAGATGGACTAAACTAGAGAAGAGGAAGAAAGCAGGAGGCTGTGAAGTGAAAAACGACGATCGAGAGAATTGTTGGAAAGAGTAAGTAGAGAGTAGGACACAGAGAGCATGGACCAGCAGGAGGCCGCGGTGTGTGTGTGTGTGTGTGTGTGTGTGTGTGTGTGTGTGTGTGTGTGTGTGTGTGTGTGTGTGTGTGTGTGTGTGTGTTGGGGATCTGGGACGTGGGAGGATGAATACACAATTGGAAAGAGAGGAGAAGAATAAAAGCAACGCTCCACGCTAGGTGTGGAGCAGAGAAACACACACAGCGGAATCGGAGGGAGGTGTTAAGAATGTGTGTGTGTGTGTGTGTGTGTGTGTGTGTGTGTGTGTGTGTGTGTGTGTGTGTGTGTTCTCGCCCACCTGCTGGGAGCGTAGGGCAGGCAACATGACCTGGGACAGAAGCCTCTCCACACTCTGCAGCAGGCTGCCGTCACAGCAGTCCAGCTGGCCAAAGTTCACTTCCTGTATGCACAGGAAGTGTGTATATGTATATACTTTGTTAGCATCGGACAAGGGAAATAATGGAGTAACATATATATAGGGTGCACATGTAAAAAAACTGATATGCAAGATGAAGAACCGGCTGGCTGACTGACTGGCTGATTGACTTGCTGGCTGGCTGGCTGGCTGACGAGTGAAAAGTTGTGTTGGTTCTCTACTGACCTGTTGTACATTGGCAGTGGTAATGGCCTTGTCTGTCATCTTCAGAAAGAACAGACACTTTCCTTGTAAAGGCTGCAAGACAGGCCGACAGACAGACATACAGACAGACACACAGACACACAGACAGGTAGGTAGACAGACAGACAGGCAGGCAGGCAAGCAGACAAGTGAATAGAGACACATGGTTTTATCCACATTGCAAATCTCAGCAAATAACAAAGGGTTGGATTGTTGGGTTGTGTTTGTGTCGTAACTCCAGCAACCCTGAGCTCTCACACACAGACACACACACACACAGACACAGACACACACACACACACACAGACACACACACACACACACACACACACACACACACACACACACACACACACACACACATGAATCAGCAGCTTTTCTTCCATGGCAACCCAACAGCACACAGAGCCAAAGCCTCTAAATTGTTGTCTCGTTTCAATAAGTACGAGAAGCCAGGCTCATTGTTTCTGTTGTTATCGAGGGACACCTTAGCGATGGTGAAACACAAATGAAGTTTATACCTAAAGACAATGCTCAAGAGAACATCAGCCCTCATTAGTAATCCTCTAGAAAACAATGTCCACATCAAAGTCGTTTTTCACTTTTACATGCATTTTGTTGCGTTAATATTCTGACATAAACGTGGACCTAATGCAATTAATGTGGCAGATGATTTTTGTTTGATTGAACTGTTGGACAAACCTTTAGTCTGTTTATTCAAACACTTGTTTTTCTCTACACGTTCACTTCTAGCGCTAGTCACTGGGAGTTAGCCAGTACAACCACACTGGTGTACTTACTAACTTATAAACCCACAGCGCCCTAACCAACCTAAATACAATATATATATATATATATATATATATATATATACAGTATATATATATATATATAAATATATGGGGGGGGGGATTGTTTCACATGATGTATCTATCTATGTTTGCAGCTCACCTCACAACTTCCTGTGGTTAGGAAGAGCTTCCTGTGTGCTGGACCACTGCTGGCAGTCTCCATATAGGGCATACAGGGCTAGAAAGAGAGAGAGAGAGAGAGAGAGAGAGAGAGAGAGAGAGAGAGAGAGAGAGAGAGAGGAGAGAGAGAGAGAGAGAGAGAGAGAGAGAGAGGAGAGAGAGAGAGCGAGAGAGAGAGAGACAGAGAGAGATTATGCTTGATGCATACATCTATAATAGAGAAAAGTAGAAGATATTTACAAACCTGTACTGTGTCTTGATAAAAGAAAAGTAGCCTCTTGGATCCATTGGCAGCAAAAAAGTCCTCTATCAGCGGGAACTAAGAGCCAGAGACAGACAGAAGTTGACATGACCAACGAACCAGCCAAGTGGTTTAAAAAACTAAATTAAATTAATAAGATTGTGTTGTTCGATGTCATCCATGATCAATGTTATCACGTATTAAGACCAAAAATGTAACTATACATTTTTCTTTTTGATTTTGCGTGATAATGTTTAATGTTGTAACTTGTTGTCCGATTCATAAATGTAATCTTTTCTTAATATTCACAGACTGAATGTTTGGCTATTCGCATGTATTTCCTGTAAGCTAATCATAAAAAAACTGAAAAAACTGAAAAATAAAACGTTCTGATCACAAAGGATAAATGCACCTGATGTAACTCACTGAACCAGGTTCCTACCTTGTCATCAGACACCAGGGCCTCCTCCACCTCGGGCTCCCCCAGGGTCCCAGAGTCCGCCAGCCTGCTGATCAGGTACCGGTGGCGACTGTCCAGAGCCGCCTTCCTCTCCTCCTTCAGGGCCCGGGCTTGCTTGGCCATCTCTCGCCGGGCCTCGTTGGACAGAACCATGGTGTGTTTGCAACCCACCTGGGGGCCGACCCGACCGTGACATCGGTCAACATCTGGATTTGGCTTTCAGCCGTAACCATGGTAACGACGCATAGACAGAACTAGACAGAACTTGGCAAAACTTTGACAAAACTCTGACAAAACTCGATGACAATTCAACGAAAAAGCAGGTCAACGTGGGGATGTTGAAACTTAATTTCACTCAATGTTCAAATGAATGAATCAACAAACTAATTAGGTTTTGTCAACAATGTATTAAATAGAGTCTCAAAGTAAGGCTAGAAAGCCTATTTCCTCACCACTAGACATCATTACCTCTGGCCAATCCACTTACCGAGGTGCCAGCAATGGAGGCGGTGCCAGCGATGGGAGAGACCATGTGATTGGTGCGTGCTGGATTGTGTCCTCCTAGTCGCCGGTGGCTCTTCGTATTGGACTCTGTTCATGAAAACCACACAAATATTAAAATATATACAAAATATATATTAAAATACACACAAATAGAAATAGCTGCAAACCACACAACCATACAATCAGAAGGAAACTCAACCATAACAGACAAATGATTCATAATTTCTCATATTCAGAGTTACAGAGAGAGAGAGAGAGAGAGAGAGAGAGAGAGAGAGAGAGAGAGAGAGAGAGAGAGAGAGAGAGAGAGAGAGAGAGAGAGAGAGAGAGAGAGAGAGAGAGAGAGAGAGAGAGAAAGAGAGAGAGAGAGAGAGGGAGAAAGAGAGAGAGTGGGAGGTTCGAAGTCTATGGTGGTGTGATTTGTGTCTATAATAATATCTCTGTCATTTTGTAGAAACAGGAAATGCTTTGCACACCTCTTCTCCTCTCAAGAAGAAGAGGATTCTGGGAGATTATGTGTCTTGAGATTTGGTCCGTCTCCACCGGCTGCTCCGCTAGGCTCTCCAGCCCGCCGTGGGCTCTCTCCTCTGGGAGGGAAACGCCACCCTGCTCCCCACCCTGGAGCTCCACCTCTGGGGGAGGAACAGAGTCCCGGGGCACCGTGTCAGGGGGAGAGCCAGCACCCTCGGGCCCAGCGTCGCTGCTCTCGGCTGGAGGGCCGATGGGAGGGCCACCGTCCCCTTCTACGACCTCCTCCCCCCGGGACGGAAGCTGAGTGTCACTCATCTGGATGAGCAAGAGACATTAGAGAAGAGGAGAGAGAGAGAGAGAGAGAGAGAGAGAGAGAGAGAGAGAGAGAGAGAGAGAATATGTTTGTGAATAAAGAAGCCATAATGTACTTTGTTATGAAATATCCCCAATTCCATTGAATGCACTAATTATATTTGTTTACCGACAGAAAGTATGTAGATATTACAGTTCAAACTGTTCCAAATATACAAATTTAGGGAAAAAAAGCCTCTGTTATTAAAATGTGACTTCAATGACACTGAAACATCAGCATTTCTATTCTATATTGCATTTCTTATTTCAGTTTCAACAAATTGATATTCATATGATATTATAATATACATAATTAATACTGGTTTTTTTTTCTTTCCAGCTGTTTTCACACCTTTTCCAAATAATCGGAAAGAATAGAAAACAAATAAATAATAATTAAATCAAAATAACTATACTGCGCCCAACAAATACTAATTGCAATAAATGGTATAAATACAACACATTTTAAAACAATTCTTAAAAAAATCTGCTATTTAGTCCAGTGTGAATTACCTCATTCGGGTCAAGATGGACGGGACCGATTCTAGCACGGGTTAAAGATTCTCTCCTCTTCTGCGGTGTGTGTGTGTGTGTGTGTGTGTGTGTGTGTGTGTGTGTGTGTGTGTGTGTGTGTGTGTGTGTGTGTGTGTGTGTGTGTGTGTGTGTGTGTGTGTGTGTGTGTGTGTGTGTAGAGAGCTCTGCAGTGTGTCCGTGTCTCTCCGCGCCGTTTCCCTCCGACCCAATCTCACCTCACACTCCAACACTAAACACAAACTGACGTGAGGACATTTGTTATAACTCTCTCTCTACCTCGCATGCTCTCTCTACCTCTCTCTCTCTCTCTCTCTCTCTCTCTCTCTCTCTCTCTCTCTCTCTCTCTCTCCTGCACACTCTGTTGACAACGTTTGACTGTTGCCATGGCAGCTCGAGTCTTCATTATGTGGTTGACCTGTGGTGTCAAAGTAAAGACTTTGTTGTGTGTGTGTGTGTGTGTGTGTGTGTGTGTGTGTGTGTGTGTGTGTGTGTGTGTGTGTGTGTGTGTGTGTGTGTGTGTGTGTGTGTGTGTGTGTGTGTGTGTGTGTGTGTGAGGGGGTGGAGGGGTTACTCAGCCATTTCAGACAATAGACTAAAGTTTCCCCCTATAATGACCTAAGAGTTACCTGTCAAGGTCGTTGGGCCTGGGTGATTCGTCTTGGAGACAGCATCACCACCTGCTGGCCAAATGAACGAAGAAAGTAAGGAACCATTGCACACACACACACATGCAAGCACACACACACACACACACACACACACACACACACACACACACATCCAAGCGCACACACACACTGTTATGTAGACAAGCTGAAGCTGAAACTCAGTGAATCCAATTGCGCATTTAAATGGAGACTGCATAGGCTTACAATAGGCCTATAGTACATATAATACATATAGATCTACTACACTACTATGACATACTACTAGGATCTACTACACTACTATGACATACTACTAGGATCTACTACACTACTATGACATACTACTAGGATCTACTACACTACTATGACATACTACTAGGATCTACTACACTACTATGACATACTACTAGGATCTACTACAGTACTATGACATACTACTAGGATCTACTACACTACTATGACATACTACTAGGATCTACTACACTACTACTACACTACTATGACATACTACTAGGATCTACTACACTACTATGACATACTACTAGGATCTACTACACTACTATGACATACTACTAGGATCTACTACACTACTATGACATACTACTAGGATCTACTACATTACTACTACACTACTATGACATACTACTACGATCTACTACACTATTACTACACTACTATGACATACTACTACACTACAATGACATACTACTACGATCTACTACACTATTAGTACACTACTATGACATACTACTACCATCTACTACACTACAATGACATACTACTACGATCTACTACACTACTACTACACTACTATGATCTACTACACTACTATGACATACTACTACCATCTACTACACTACTACTACACTACTATGATCTACTACACTACAATGACATACTACTACGATCTACTACACTACTACTACACTACTATGATCTACTACACTACTATGACATACTACTACCATCTACTACACTACTACTACACTACTATGATCTACTATGACATACTACTACCATCTACTACACTACTACTACACTACTATGACATACTACTACGATCTACTACACTATTACTACACTACTATGACATACTACTAGGATCTACTACACTACTATGACATACTACTAGGATCTACTACACTACTATGACATACTACTAGGATCTACTACACTACTACTACACTACTATGATCTACTACACTACAATGACATACTACTACCATCTACTACACTACTACTACACTACTATGACATACTACTACGATCTACTACACTACTATGATATACTACTACGATCTACTACACTACTACTACACTACTATGACATACTACTAGGATCTACTACACTACTATGATATACTACTACGATCTACTACACTACTACTACACTACTATGACATACTACTACCATCTACTACACTACTACTACACTACTATGACATACTACTACCATCTACTACACTACTACTACACTACTATGACATACTACTACGATCTACCAC
>CM051020.1:18770453-18795453 GCA_027704905.1 Muraenolepis orangiensis | reverse complement strand
CCTTGTCTGACATCGTATCTTAGTGAAAACAGAGATAATCATCTTCAAATCATAACAACACAGTTGTTGGATGTGTGACACGCATGATAAATGTTCCTCATTTATTCGTTTTGCATAAGCTCTATATTCACCAACAGATCTCATGATGCAAGCTCACGCCGTTCACTGTCAAGTCATTGATATTCTCCCCAGCTGTTACTCACCAGAGTGTGTGTGTGTGTGTGTGTGTGTGTGTGTGTGTGTGTGTGTGTGTGTGTGTGTGTGTGTGTGTGTGTGTGTGTGTGTGTGTGTGTGTGTGTGTGTGTGTGTGTGTGTGTGTGTGTGTGTGTGTGTGTGTGTGTGTGTGTGTGTGTGAGCACAGACATACAGACATTCGGAGTGACCAAGCTGTCTCCGCTGTTCTCGGAGAGCTGTCCCGTTTGAAGAGCAGAACACAACATGTATTTGATGAATCCTTAGTCAGGGGTACAAACGTGTACTCGAATAAGAGAGAACTCATCAGGTAAACCGATGAGTTTACAGTGCTTACAACAATGGTGTAGTGGAAAAAAATCGTTTTGTTTCTATTATATTAATGCAGGCTTTGGTATTTTCATCCGTTTTTCAACAATGTGCGATAATTATGATATTTAAATGATTGAAATTTAAAATAAAGAACGCCTCCAAAATGAGTACACGAGTACGTTGAGATTTTGACCGTGTCTTTGATTCAAATTCCTATTTTCTCCATACATACCTATATCTATGGAGCGTCAACTCATGGCTGTAGTGCAGGGGGGGGGATGTCCGGCCTCATGCGACCCGCGCATGACGCCCGCGAGCTAATTCTAAAATACAAAAAAAGCAAATAAAAAAATATATATATTATATACTTTTTTCTGCGATAAAATAACATAAAATAGTAGTCTGGTGTCCGGGTAGTCTCTTCCGGCTGTATACCTGTCAGGGTCGCTGTCAGGGTGAATGTAACAAACACCAGAGTAGCGGTTACACTGTAAGCATCGTGGCGAATGTCAGGAAAATAAAAGTAGATTCGGAATGTCGCGCTTTCCAAGAGAAATGGACAAATTAATATTTTTTGGTTGAAGTGAAAGGCAAGTCAGTGTGCCTAGTTTGTGGAGACGAAAAAGGCCAATCTCGAGCGTCATTACAGTTCAAAACATGCTATTAAACTGAATGAGTTGCAAGGACAAAGGCGCTTGGATCAAGTTAACGCTCTTCGCAGAGTTTGGGTGCCCAACAAGCGGTTTTCACAAGACCGCATTCTGACAGAGACAATGTTATGCAGGCAAGTTTTGTGGTGAGCGAGCTAATAGCTAAGAATCGGAAACCTCATTCAGAAGGAGAATTTGTGAAGGAATGCCTAGTCCGCTAGGCTAGGCCGCCGTGGAGCTGCTAGTGTCAGTTTGTCTGGAAGAAAGTCGCAGAGCGGATTACTGATATGGCACAAGATATTGAAAGTTATGCTGCAAGACATTTCCAGTTTTTCTCTCTGGCCTGCGATGAAACAACTGTCATAACAAATACCGCCCAACTAGCCATTTTTGTGCGTGGGATTACTGCCGAGTTTGATACCAGGGACAAATTGCTGTCTTTGCTAAGCTATGCATAGCACTACCAAAGGTGAGGATTTGTTTGGGCAAGTTATTTTGGCTATGAACAAATTTGAACTACCATTTGAAAAAGTTAAGTGGCCTTGCCGCAGAAGCTCCACAATGTAATGACGACTGTTTCTACCATCAATGTCATCAAAAGTAGAGGGCTAAACAGCCGCCAGTTCCAGGAGCTGCTGAGTGAGCTCGAGTGGGAGTACGGAGATCTGGTTTACCATTGTGAGGTGCGATGGCTGAGTCCAGCAGCAATTAAAGCTGTGGCTTTAATTTAGTGCAACTGGAAAGGGGCAACACTGTGCATGTTCCTACTGTTCCTACTGCAAGAACAAGAGCCTGCTATGACATCTGAATATGCTGGTGAGTGCGCAAAACTCATAGAGGCATTTGGGGAGAGGTTTCAGGACATGTAAAAATAAACTGATCATATTTGCTATGCCTTTTAATGTGGAACCAGCGGATGTACCTGACAACCTTCAACACGGAAATCATTGAGCTGCAAAGCAACGACAAGCTCAAAGCTAGAAACAACAACCTCCCTCTGCTCGAGTTCTATCAACTGTATGCGGGTCCTGAGGATTTTCCCATTCTGAGGAGACACGTACTGAAGTTTGCATCTCTTTTTGGGACAACCTACTTTGGGCGGCAGTCTAGCTCAGGAGGTAGAGCGGTCGCCTCACAACCGGAAGGTTGCTGGTTCGATCCCCGGCTCCTCCTAGCAAAAACTGTCGAGGTGTCGTTGAGGAAGACCCTAACCCTAACTGCTCCCCGGGCGCTGTATGAATAGCTGCCCACTGCTCCTAATACTAGGATGGGTTAAATGCAGAGAACACGTTTCACTGTATGTCTTCATGTATGTGACCAATAAAGAGGATTCAATCCTCACATTGTTTGTTGTTGTACTGCTGGGAGCAGTTATTTTCAAAACTGACTCTTGCAAAGACTCAATTCGGCTCAAGACTGACTGACCCAAACCTGGAAAACCAGCTCCGAGTAGCATCATCAACACTACCATCTGACATCAGCCTCATATCCTCATGACATCATATCACAGTTTAAAGTCCAGTAGCATCATCAACACTACCATCTGACATCAGCCTCATATCCTCATGACATCCTATCACAGTTTAAAGTCCAGTAGCACCATCAACACTACCATCTGACATCAGCCTCATATCCTCATGACATCATATCACAGTTTAAAGTCCAGTAGCACCACACCAGTTGTCCTTATATCTTGTCAGAGGTTTCTCCGAAGATTTGTTCACTTTGGCCATTAAACAACCATTTAATGACCAAGAGTACAGAATCCTAACCACATATGCAAAATAATGAACTCATAAATCACTCTTCAGTCGCTATCATCGGTCTATATTAATATTAATATATGAATAACACACAGTAGAACTAGGAGTCGGAAGGAGAGTCTCTGGGACGATTGAGACAGCGAGTAATGATTGACTCAACATCCACCACTGAAGCCTGAGAGATCCCACCTGACCTTTGACCCTTTGTTAAAGTAAAGGATTGGATGGTTGAGTTGTTTATTGTGGACAATACTTTCAGGGTTCCATGCTTGTTAGCAGCTGTAAATCTGTAGCGAAGGGTAGCCGAAATAAATGTGTCCCTGAATGTGTGACCTTTGAACTGTACCTCAGTGTGCTCAGGGTCAGATAAGAGAGAAATGTTCCTGAGAGAGAAGCACTGCCTTGCTCAGAAGCACTTCAGCTTGATGGACACTCCTCCCACATGTTTTGTAGAAAGGTCAATGCGTGTCATTAATGAGTAGTACACAGCAGTGTGTGTGTGTGTGTGTGTGTGTGTGTGTGGGGGTTGAAATATGTGCGCTTCCTTGCATGTTGTACGCATCTCCCGGGTATTTCTGTGCATGCTGACCCCTGTGTTTGCACCGTGTGTGTGTGTGTATATGCATGTGTATGTATGTTTGTGTGTATGTATGTGTACGTGTGCGTGTGTATGTGTGTGAGTGCACGCTAACTGGGTCACTGTAAGGTGATCAGTGACAGGACCCTCTTTGATGGCCTCACCGGGGGTCACGGGGAGCTGCGTCTGTGTGCAGAGGTGGTGAGGGGGGTGGGGGGTCTATTCACCTGTGGTCCCTAAGCTAGCGGTGGGCTCATCTAGGGGGGCGAGAGGAAAGACAGAGAGAGAGAGACAGAGCGAGAGAGAGAGAGAGAGGGGGGCGAGAGGAGAGACAGAGAGAGAGAGAGAGAGAGAGAGCGGGAGAGAGAGAGAGGGGGGCGAGAGGAAAGACAGAGAGAGAGAGAGAGAGAGAGAGAGAGAGAGAGAGAGAGAGAGAGAGAGAGAGAGAGAGAGAGAGAGAGAGAGAGAGAGAGGGCGAGAGAGAGAAAGAGAGAGAGAGAGGGGGGCGAGAGAGAGAGGGAGGAGAGAAAGAAAGAGAGAGAGGGAGGAGAGAACGATGGAGACAGGAAGTTTGAGAGAAAAGTCCAGATGGACAGATAGAAAAGTGGATGTGAGAGGAGACGCAAAGAGGCTCCTGGAATATTGATCTCTGCAACTCTGATGCACAGGAGCAAAGGTATGTGTGTGTGTGTGTAGTTTTGACTGTGTGTGGGTATAGTTCTGACTCTGTGTGTGACTGTGTGTGTGTGTGTGCGGGTGGACCAGGATCCTCACAAGGCGGTGTTGTGTCTTTGTTGTAATCAGTCCTGACTCAAACGACCACATCTGTGCATCATAAACCTGGCAGGACGTCAACTCTGCTTGTGCTTGAGACACCGTTCTCCTTTAAACAAACGTCTCGACTCTCTCAAACTGAATCCTTTCACCCTGCATATTTCATACTCGAACATATTTCAACCATTTTCAACAAACTCAATTTCACAGAGTTTATTTATTGTCTATTGGACTAGTTCACTTGGTGTTGGGATAGGAGTGTGCATGTGGCCTGGACAGACAGCTGGGCTGTCTCCAGGCTCCGGCTACGCACCAGGAATACATGCAGTAAACACATCGAGAAGGACTATGTCAATATGTGTGTCCTAGCACCCCCCACTGTGTTTCATTCAGAAGAGTGTGTTTGTGTGCGTGCGTGCGTGTGTACGTGTGTGTGTGTGTGTGTGTGTGTGTGGGAGACAGAGAGTGTGTGAGACAGAGAGTGTGTGAGACCGACGGACAGAAAGTAACACACAGCCAGAGGGAGAGAGCGCAAGACAGAGAGAGACGCAGAGACAGAGAAGGGTAAACAAACCGATTAAGCAGTATGACAAACACTATATATCAAATAGTGTATATCAGGTATACACAATAGGTGTATCAAAACACTTGCCAACTCATACACAATGAAAATAGAAAGAAAGACATACAGTATTTAACAAAAGAAAGAAAGAAAGAAAGAAAGAAAGATTAAAGACAACCTCCCATCCTAGTTCTAAAGCAGGGGAGAGCTCCTCCCATGCCAAGGACATGTTATACTAAACCACAGTGGACAGCAGTGTGACTGAGGCTGTTTAGGCTGGGCAACAGTGTGTGTGTGTGCGTGTGTGTGCGCGTGTGTGTGTGTGTGTGTGTGTGTGTGTGTGTGTGTGTGTGTGTGTGTGTGTGTGTGTGTGTGTGCGCATGTGTGTGTGTGTGCGCATGTGCGTGTGTGTGTGCGCGTGTGCGTGTGTGCGCATGTGCGTGCGTGTGCGTGTGTGCGTGCGCTGTGTGTGGTGTGTGTGTGTGTGTGCGTGTGTGTAATATGACAGAGTAGGTGGCCTTGGTGAGTGTGTCCCAGTCTCACTCCAGATCGGACCAGTCCGTTGCCCATGGCAACTGGAGTTTTATGGAATTCATGTTTTTTTTGTGTTACTAGAAAGGAAAGAAACTTAAAATGATATCTCCACACAAGTACAGTACAGCGAAAATAATTTAGCATCTAACCAGAGTGCAAATGTTGCAGTAAAGTGCATGGTAATATATATATAATTGACAGATTACAGTTGCTAAAACAAGGCATGCCACTTTAAAAGAGTCCAAAGGAAAGGTCCAAAAATAATAATAAAGTATGTAAATGTAATGTCCCGTCCAGGCGTGTTGAGAACCAGAGAGGATGAGATGTTGTTCCAATCTTCATCACTTGAGGCCTGCCCGTCAGGAAGTCCATAATCCAGTTACAGATGGGGGCCCAGACCTAGGTCCCTCAGTTTCAGGACCAGCTTGGAGGGAACGATGGTGTTGAACACCGAGCTGTAGTCAATGAACAGCAGTCTGACGGAGGTGTCCATCCTGTCTAGGTGCTGCAGGGCCGGGTGTAGTGCCAGGGAAATGGCCTCGTCTACAGACCTGTTTGGTCTGTATGCAACACACACACCATTTACCCCCGCTGAGCTTTTTAAGGAGTGCACATGGAGGGCACTGGTTTGGAGGAATTTCCCGCCGACAAATCTTTGGACAGGATAATTACCTGTGAAACTAAATACTAACGTCCGCTTCCAATCCTGGCCCCGCCCCACGTCTCGGCAGAGGATGTCCAGTGGCTTATATCCCCGGCTATTGATGAGTCCACTGACCTTTTCCTGTGTTGTGTGCATTTTTTGGTGACATTGTAATGTGAAATATTTCAAAGAAGAGCCGTTGCCTTTGAGTCCGCTGGATCCGCGATACCATTGGTGACGATATCTTCAGAGAACTGCAGCAGTCGTCTAAAATGCAGTGCATTTGAAGGAGTCAGCCTGATCATCCCAGATGGTTCCGCTGCCTTGGGCGGCCAAACAAAACAAGGGTCCTGATGAGTTAAGAAGTTCACTCCCAAAACTAAGCCAAACTAAGTGGGAATCGGAAAGAGGACAATACAATGCAGATAATGAACTTCATCCGAGGGAATTCTGTCGCCTGTTCCGCAAAGTTGTGCCGGAATCGGAAAGCGTCTCAGAACCCCGCCAGGACGGAGCGCTGGCTGAGTAAGGGCAGAGCCTTGGAGCGCTTCATTGACCTCCTCCAGGACCAAGTTGTGGATTTTTCTGGAAGCAAAGTCAATACAAAAGAAGCAGCTGAGCTCCTGGACATCATCATGCAAGACAGAGAATGGTTGTGCACAAAGTCGAATCTGCAACGACAGTGGGGAAAGAATAATCCATGATGGTGGATATGGTGGAAAAGCTTTACGCCTTTTGGAACAAGCTTGATCCGATTCCACGCAGATGAGTGATCAACACAAGTGAAGACGTGTTGGGTGTGAGAAACCCCACCGAGGGAATATGAACAGATTCATCACACGGCTGAGGGGAGAATTTCTCGGCCAGGTGGGATGACTCGGGATGAATGTCCGGGGATGTCATTGATCGTGTGGCGTGTGGCGTGAACCCTGTCCCGATCGGCCCAGGGGGAGAAGTCTCGGCTAGTGTGAAGAAGGTTGCCAGGTGCAAGGTTGCACGATTACTTGACGGTGATTCAAAGGGAAGGAGTTGACTAAAGGGAGATGCAATCCTATTGGATTAGGGGACCTTTCATTGCAGTGCATCAGTGTGTTTAAACTATGTCGCGGCCTCTCACATCATTGTGGTGAATTCTGAGCAGCCAGCAGCAGTCCAATAGTTAATCAAAGTGAGGCTTAAGTTGCCAACAATACACACAGGCATCCTACATGTACAGTCCTACAGACCAAGAATAACTGACAGAAAGACAAACATTCTACAGACAGAAAGACACAGTTCTATTGAGTGACTGCGAAACAGGCAGACAGACACACAGACAGACAGACAGACAGACAGACAGGGTACACCTATCTGTCTGTATGTGTTTGGGTGAAGCGTAGGGTTACAGGGAGCAGGATCTGTCATGTTGTCCATTCAGCAGATGATTAGAGATAATCTGAGACGGTCAACCTCTATGTTTACCCCTCCATATCCCAGCATGCACTGGGAGAGGAGGGCTCACTTCACATAGCCACTATGCTACACTAGCTCACTTTGAGTCCTCAAATGAATAGGGCTGGTAAGTTGACTGACTTCTTTTTTTACTTATCAAAGGTAATGTGTTTACTGTCATGGTTTTTATTTTTTATTTTGGCAATACACTATGCTTTTTGCGCTTTTTATAGTTGTATGTATACATTGTGTGTTTATGTATAATTTGAGGTAATTGTTTAGTGTGTGTTTATTTCACGGCCTGTCTCTAAGATATCTGTGATGTGAGACCAGGTAGTGCTTGGAGAAGAATGGAAGAAAGAACAACTTTTGAAAAATCTGAAACAGAGGATGTGTGCAATTTTAGGCTGGGGGCCCTCGGCTTGACCTCAATCTGTTAAACACACTAACCCTCACACACACACACACACACACACACACACACCACACACACACACACACACACACGTGCATACATGTACACACACATGCATACACACATGCAGACATCTATGTACATACATACACACACTCACACAAACATACATACATGTTCACACACACACACACACACACACACACACAGTGTGCAAGCCTTGTGTAAATGTGTTGTTGTAACATAAAAAATGCCTGTGTTTGTATTAATAGTCTATATCTCCCCCCCCTTCCTCCCTCTCTCTCTCTCTGCCTCTCTCTCTCCCCCTTCTCTGCAGGACCTCTGCTCTCCCACCATGCCCTTACAGGAGGGAGAGACTGGCTACTCGGATAAAGATGGTGTACCCAAGGTAGATGGAATCCTTTGCCAACTCATCTTCACAATAGCTGTGTGTGTGTGTGTGTGTGTGTGTGTGTATAGCGCATACAGTTAAAGTTCTTGTGTCCTGAATAGAGAGGAAGAAGGACTCACAGCTTGCACTTTCGTATGTTGAGATTGTTCTAGAAGAAACTGTTAATGTCTCTTATGCGGCGTTCACACACCGATTTTGGCTCCCGTTTGATATCAGACAGCGCTACCACACGAAAAGTGAAAAACTCGGATTACTATCCTCAATGATCTGGAATCTCCTATCATTGTCTGAACGCAGTCGTAAACGTTCGTAACAGAGTCCTACGGATCGGGAAAGGTCCGAGAGGTCGGCCAAGCACTCCGACAGTTTAGAGCGTGGCAGATTCCGCTGTATCGGATCAAAATGGTAACAATGTCCTGTGTTGTCTGGACGGTGTCCTGTGGATCGGGACGCTGTCGTGATGTACGGGTGATGCGTGATGCGTCCGTCAGCGTCGGTTCACTGTCCGGTCACTGTCTGATCTCTGTCGGAGCGCATTCGGGAGAATCGGGACGCTGTCGGGACAGATTCCGTCGTTTTTTACCGTGCGGAAGATACAAATCGGATCAGATTAGGATTGAGCGAACGGGAGAATCGGGACGAATTCGGCTGGAAACGGCTGAATCGGGACGCCCCCTGAACAATATCTGATTGTTGTCGTGATTAAATAAATGTTTTTACAAATTTGTGAATTTCCCGCCACGAATCACAGGATCGTGATCAGACTTTTGACCAATTTTAATGGGGAAAGGTCGGCAGTAAATATCCTCAATGTGTGACTGAGGCTTTATTGTTCAGGTTTCATGTTCCATGTTTTTGTGTATCCTGTTCTACACTCACAGTTTGGCATGTGAACACAATAACATTTCTTTATCACACACATTGTACCCAACACAATGAACATGTCCATGTGCGCCTGCACGCACACACATGCGCACACACACATGCGCACACACACACATGCGCACACACACACACACACACCACACACTAACATCAGTTGCCCAAAACAGGAAGAACAGCTTTACAAATATACATCTTATCTCTCTTTCCTCTCTCACTCCCCCACATCTCTCTCTCTCTCTCTCTCTCTCTCTCTCTCTCTCTCTCTCTCTCTCTCTCTCTCTCTCTCTCTCTCTCTCTCTCTCTCTCTCTCTCTCTCTCTCTCTCTCTCTCTCTCTCTCTCTCTCTAGCCTTGCAGCTGTGAAGGTTGCTATTCTGTCTTGCCGTCTTGTTATTCCTCTCTAAACATCTCTAATGTTTCCCTGAGATAAACTAGTTTAGTTATAGTTTAGCATTAGTCCTTCAGCAGATGGTTTCATCCAAAATGACTCACACATCAGGGCCAGAGCAGCAAACAACTTCCCAACACCAATGCAACAAACTGGCATGACCAAGTAACAGTACGAAGTTATAGTAATAGTATACCTAACCCTAACCCTAAACCCTAAACCCTAACCCTCACAGACATCACAGCATGCACTCACTCACACATGCACATGCATACACGCTATATGTGAGAGGCAGCGAGAGGTGGCAGCGATCTGGAGAAAGCCATGACTCCAGAATCAGATAGGGTGTGTTTGGTTAACACCCCGGAGCATCCAGCTGTCTGGAGGAGGAGGTTGTCAGCATCTTCTGTTCTTTTGAATTATTATTATTATTATTATTTTTAATACTATGACAGCAATCCATTGTTGAAA
Organism: Muraenolepis orangiensis; assembly: GCA_027704905.1. NCBI lineage: Eukaryota > Metazoa > Chordata > Actinopteri > Gadiformes > Muraenolepididae > Muraenolepis > Muraenolepis orangiensis. The sequence goes on along the minus strand of CM051020.1, from coordinate 18,785,446 downwards.
AAGTATGTCCGTGGAAAAACCAAGGGGGTAAGAGCTCATAGTCCGTGTGGAGAACACTCCACGTGGGTCAGGAAGTATTTGAGCGTTGTTGTTAATGTTGAATTCCTAGCGCATTGAGTTAGAACTGTTAGAAGGTCCCTTTATTGACTAATAATGCACACCCTTGGAATGTTAATGACCAATCAGGATCAATCATTTAACAAGGCTGTGGTATAACAAAAGATCACAACACCCTTTTATTGTAAAGCCAACAGATTTATTCCCCCCCCCCCCCCCACCACACCTACTAACACCCCCACCCTCCCACCTCCCTCCCTGCTCCTCCTCCAGACAGACGGAGAGGCCTGTGTCCGCTCTGCCAGCCCCACCTCGGCCTTCCGCCGCCGGGCCCCCTCCCTGGGGGGTCCTCCCTCCAGCCCCCGGTCGGCCCCGGCCCGGACCTCCGACAACAACAAGCCCGCCACCCTCGGCTCCCCCAAGACCATCTTCCCCTACCCGCCCAGCCGGGGCCAACAGACCCCGCCCAGCAAGTCACCACGCAGGTAGATGCCCACATACAGACAGACAGACACATTGGCCTTATTGGATAGGACTGAGTCAAGTAACACATTCAATTGACCAAATGATTATTCTTTTTTGTCTTAAAATAGCTTTAATCTTAAAATAGCGTTTAAGTTAAAGTAGTAAGAGAGCAAAGGAGGTGGAGATAATTGAATAGAATAGCATTTTTATGTCAAATAAAGCGTGTGGATATGAGTGAATGTGTGCGTGTGTGTGTGTGTGTGTGTGCATCAGAGCATGTGCACCAGTGCAAGTGTTAATTTCTGTCTTGGAATAATACTGTAGAAGTACAAGACAATATGCATCATACCTACATGTTATTTTATTAATTTATTAATTTAATTCATATTTTATAAAAAAAATTCTTTCTTCCCTACTTTCCCTTTCACTTCTACTGTCAGACTGAGTTTCTCAGGGATCTTCAAGTCCTCCCGGGATTCTAACCAGCAACCCCAACAGCACAGCGCCTCCTCGGGCACCTCCTCCTCCCCTGTTAGCATCAAGCTCTTCTCCCGCAACAGGAGGGACAAAGCCCGCGGTAAGTGTGTGTGTGTGTGTGTGTGTGTGTGTGTGTGTGTGTGTGTGTGTGTGTGTGTGTGTGTGTGTGTGTGTGTGTGTGTGTGTGTGTGTGTGTGTGTGTGTGTGTGTGTGTGTGTGTGTGTGGGTGGGTGGGTGGGTGGGTGGGTGTGGGTGTGTGCGTACGTGTGTGTGTGTGTGTGTGTTAGGGATGGGACGGCATACTGTGAGACGGTATCCCGCGGTACACAACCCTCGCTCAATGCACCGTGACGGAGAAAAACAACAGTCTGCTGTACAATTTCATTATTTTGCCTAATACACTGTTTGTACAGCAGATGGCGCCACCATTGCTTTTGCTAACTAGTAGTACCGGCAACGCCACCTCGAAGCCTAGTAAAGCCAGAGTTAAGTTATAACCCACGTTTCTAGTATACGTTACATTATATACACTATACATACACTACAGTACTGCATTATTTTTTAATTGTGAACTGTTTTATTATAAGGTGTCATTTGTTAATTTATATTTAGTTTGTTCATTGTATTACAAGATACTTTATTTGCACTATTTGTTCTACAACTAGTTATAGCTTAACTGTTACTATTATTCGGTGAGATTAAATAATATTTAATCTTGTACAACGTTCATCCGTTTACTGACTCAGGGATTGCCAAAATATATTTGTTTCATGGCTTTAATAAAAAGAAGCCATGAAACAAACATGTTTAAATCAATTAAAAAATATATATCACAGTCAATCATCAATCTCTGTTGTCGTTCACTTTTCGATGTTGTGGCTGTGCCATACCGAGATACTGCTACCGTCCCTCCCGCTAGAGTGTGTGTGTGTGTGTGTGTGTGTGTGTGTGTGTGTGTGTGTGTGTGTGTGTGTGTGTGTGTGTGTGTGTGTGTGTGTGTGTGTGTGTGTGTGTGTGTGTGCGCGCTAACGTGTTGCCGAGAGACATAGAAGCAGAGCTAGTGATCGAGCTGAAAGTCATGTTATGATACAGTGAGTATGAACAGTGAGAGAGTACAACTTCTCACAATCTCTCGCATCTCTCTCTCTTTCTGTCACGTTCCTACCTATCTGTCACGTTCCTATGTGTATCTAGGCCAGAACTATTTTGAGCTTGGATATTACTTTATAAACTAGAACACAAAGACTGACCTTTGTGTGTGTGTGTGTGTGTGTGTGTGTGTGTGTGTGTGTGTGTGTGTGTGTGTGTGTGTGTGTGTGTGTGTGTGTGTGTGTGGTGTGTGTGTGTGTGTGTGTGTGTGTGTGTGTGCAGTTTGCTGGTTGAGTACCGTCAGTACAAAAGAGGAACGGTAGAAGGAAAGCCATCTCTGTCCATCACCGTTGGTATGAATGGGAGGGGGTTTAACTGAGAAACTGCTTTTTCTTACACTTGGTCCCTTCAGCCCCCAAAATAACTCAGAGCGATGAGTCAGCATTTGTTGTGCATATGTGAACGCTCCAAAGAGAGCTCCAGAGAAACCATAGTGTGAACAGAAAAAGGACTCAGGCCCCATCACAGTTGAAGTGAACCAACAAGAGAAACCAAGTCCTTTTTTTTGACACAAACTCACAATGTGAACACAAAAAGAACCAATTTCCTTTTCTGTTGGTCCTCTTTCTGGTCCACTTTAAAGAGGATAACACCCTGAAGTTAATGACAATGTATTGAAATAGTTGAAGAAAAACCGTGGCATGGGGCGTAGTAGCTCAGTCAGGCATTGGCTTCGGAGCCGTAAGGTCGCCGGTTCAAGTCCTCGTAACACCTGGGCACTGACAAGGTGCCATTGAGCAAGGCACCAGACCCCTACCCTGCTCCCAAGGTGCTGGATATACAATAGCTGCCCACTGCTCCTAATTCTAGGATGGGTTAAATGCAGAGAAACTCATTTCAACGTGTGTTTACATGTATGTGACCAATGGAGAGGATTCAATCCTCCAGATTTAGATGTGATCATCATCCGCCTCTTCTCGATTGGTCCACAATGGATGGACAGTGTCCACTCGTGGTTCTGATCCTCTCTCTTCGACCCTGTATTTGTATTTTTGTTTCATGCAGTTGTAAAACCTGAAGGAGGGCAGGGGGGCATTGTTGTGGTTACGGATTGGAGATTGTCCTATTATTATCATCCTATTACAATCCTATTATTAATTTCAACCAATAAAAAGCCTTTGTACTTTAAATGATGCGTCACGTGTGCCGTGATTGGTTGATTGATTGCGTCGTCAACTGAAATGTACAACAAGTGATCCTAATTGGTTGTTTTCCAGGTGCAGGCGGTTGGTTTGACTGTTAGGTCTGTTGAAGGGTGGTGTCAGTATGATGACACAGCAGGCCAACGCACAGCAGTTGGCCACACTTTGTCCACTTGCAATGTACGGTTATTGCTATCAAGCTATTTGTGGAATGAATTGTGTGGCCGTTTCACTTTTAAATCAGACCCTAGCTGTAATGTACGGTCTGGCTACGCCAGAGCTCAGCTTAAAAGACAGAGCTGTAGTAATATGCTTCTCCACAAGAGGGAGCTGTTGTAACACAGTCGATGTGACTTCATCACACTCGGGTCTTTTCTCTCCGTCGCAGCACACACACACACACACACGCACATGCACACGCACACACTAGCTGTCTTCCATGTTGACCCTCCCATAGGGTTTTCCAGAAGCTTCCCCTTTATCCATCCGTCCGACGACCAGTCTGTCTGTCTGTCTGTCAGTCTGTCTGTCTGTGGTGCGGGGGACAGTAAACAGGTGTATGCTCCCAGCCAGATGGTTAGTCTCTGCATGCCACCAGTAATCAACAGCAATCCTTTAACAAACAGAAACGGATCACATCAGCACCAGCTGAGTACAACCCAAATGGTTCTGGCAAAACACACACACACACACACACACACACACACACACACGAGAGAGAGAGCTGGATTTAGTGCCAGCTGTGCGTGGTCTATGCTCACACACACACACAAGAATATGCGGGTGACGGCGCATAGTGACACTCAACAGGGCTGAGCAAAAGTAAGCCAGACATGGGGAGAGAGAGAGAGAGAGAGAGAGAGAGAGAGAGAGAGAGAGGAGAGAGAGAGAGAGAGAGAGAGAGAGAGAGAGAGAGGAGAGAGAGAGAGAGAGAGAGAGAGAGAGAGAGAGAGAGAGAGAGAGAGAGAGAGAAGCGAGTTTAGATGCACTTGGGAGTCTTCCGATGGACTCCAGTCTGTCTTCTTGCCTGTCTCTCTGCCATCTGAACGGTCTGTCTATCTGCATTACGGACGTTTGGAAGACTGGACTTTGACAGGGGGGATATGAACACCTCGATCTTACAAGAAACAGATCACGACAAGAATTGGAGAGAGAACAGCGGTTCTCAAAGGAACATGTATGTTGGACAGACTTGAGGCTCTTGCGATTTGATTCGTGTTAAGCAAAACAGAACTTCTAAGACAGCTTTTGGATTTATTCATTGTTATTTAATAACCTTAGGATTTTTGGTTCTGTACTATTGAGAAGTAAGTCATCTAGGAAACTCGAGATTTGTGTGTGTGTGTGTGTGTGTGTGTGTGTGTGTGTGTGTGTGTGTGTGTGTGTGTGTGTGTGTGTGTGTGTGTGTGTGTGTGTGTGTGTGTGTGTGTGTGTGTATTCTAGTAAACTAGTGATTACTTACAGTTACTTCGCCAGAGGTCAAGTGGAAACGACTTGTAGTTAACGTTAATGACGCGGTTGGATATCGGTTACTACACGCCAAGAGACGGCCACCAGGGGGTGCTGTTGCGCACCGGACTCAGACGGAGCCCACAGCCAGCCAGAGGGGGGGGGGTTAGGTAAACACAACAGGGCATACATAACAAGGCTCGTCATGGATTTCAGAAGGATTTTCTCACAATTCAAGCGCTCTCTATTGTTTGTTGGCTTAGCTAATTCATCGGGTTGTATTGGATGAACAAAAAAAACAAACGAGAAAAGAGCAGGGCCCTGGGAACCAGAGTGAACTCTAGACTAATCGGATCCCGCGCCACAACAAGAGGTGGAACCACAGATTGCGCCTTGGAGCTCGCTCACTTTGTTGCTGCTTTTATTTGGAGAAACTCAAGAAGAAGCCATGAAGCGCCTGAGCCACCTGATGAAGAAATGGCGGGAGACGGAGCGATGGACGGAGAGGAGAAGGAGCGAGCCCTGCGGCAGCGCGGAGGTGGAGGAGGAGAAGAGGAGAACCAGAGAGGAGGAGAGCGGCGCGAGAGAGCCTGGTAAGAGGACACCGAGGAGGAGGTCGGAGCCCTGCGCACAAGTGGCCGAGGAGGAGGAGGAAGACGAGGAGAAGGAGGAAGAGGAGAAGAAGAAGGAGGAGGAGGAGGACAGACAGGAGATGGAGGAGAGGAGGAGGAGCAGCAGGAGGAGGAGGAAATCGGAGCCCAGCGTTCGTCCGGAGGAGCGGGAGAGGAGGAAGACGCCGACCGAGAGATGGACGGGGGGAGAAAAGAGGAGGAGAAAGTCAGAGTCGGGTCTCCCTGCCCCAGAGAGCGAGGGCCAGAGGCCGGCGGCGTGGGGGGCCCGGGGGCGGAGGGAGACGGACGCGGGGGCCGACAGGCGGGTCCTGCGCCGCGGGTCTGAGCCCTGCTCGGCCCCGCTGCTCCAACTGCCTCCTCTGTCCGCCGGGAAGAGGAAAGAGCTCCTGGACCGGCGGACAGGAAGGAAGAGCGACCGGCAGGCGGACAGGAAGCCGGAAGGGACGGAGGGAGGGGGCGGCGGGAAGTGTGAAGAGACGGGCCCACGGGCCGACAGGAAACAGGAAGAGGACAGGAAGTGGTATCGGAGGAAGTCTGAGCCGGGTTCTCCGGGAATAAGTAAGTACAACAACCAGTTAGATCATCTACACATTACAATCATCCAAGATTCAAGATGTTTTTATTTGCCATATGCAACAAGTAAAATGGAACGCTTAGTCCCCATTCCCTCCCACAGTATGAATTCCCTACAATTTAACACTATATGCTATACTATGTACTATATACTATACTACTATACTATACAACACCATAACAATACTGTACACATCATAACCTTATATCATAACCTCTCCTCCCATTTTTAAGTCTGTTTATGTCATGTATTTCTATATACTATATAGAAATAAATGTCATTAACAGACTTAAAAATGTGCTATGGCATATTGGGGTGGGGGTGGGGGGGATGTACACCAGAACGTATCTGATCTGGTTCCAGAAACAGCGTCCGTATTTCAGGGTGTAGTTTTTCCAGCGGGCGGTTTGGACGGTGGGGCAGTGGAGCGTAACACACCGCAGAGAGAGGGACACCTTGAGAATACTGCAGACTCAGAACCTTTTACTTGGTTGGTTTGGTTCATCATCTGTAAGTCACCACAGCGTGGTGACTGTGCGCTTCCAGAACAGGTCATTCATTCTGTGTCCCGTCACCACGGAAGACTGATGTGTTCCTCCTCGGCGGACATGGCCGCTAATCATAGCTCCGCCGGCGCTGTCCAACAACACAGACGACAGCCCCGTTATTAGAGAGGACACGGCGTGGTACTAAATCACACCAGGGGAGATTGGGCTTCAATTACAGTTCTGTGTGTGTGTGTGTGTGTGTGTGTGTGTGTGTGTGTGTGTGTGTGTGTGTGTGTGTGTGTGTGTGTGGTGTGTGTGTGTGTGTGTGTGTGTGTGTGTGTGTGTGTGTGTGTGTGTGTGTGTGTGTGTGTGTGCTTTAGGTTTGTGAGAGAGAACCCCTGTGCCGTAGTGCTTTTCTAATCTGTTAAAGTGCCTCAATGTTCCATCGGCTTGGTAACTGCCCCACACACACACACACACACACACACACACACGCGCACACACACACACACACACACACACACACTCACTCAAATGACATACAGCATGTGCTATCTCATTACAGTTGTGTGAGTGGTGAAGGACTGATCAGCTTGTCAGATGATGTTATTGTGTGTGTGTGTGTGTGTGTGTGTGTGTGTGTGTGTGTGTGTGTGTGTGTGTGTGTGTGTGTGTGTGTGTGTGTGTGTGTGTCAAGTCAAGTCTATTGTCACTTCACAGTTACACAAGTATAAAGCAGTGATGTGAAAATCTTGTGTGCAATACCCGACGACAGACAGCAATTATAAAAATAAGATAAAAATAGATAAAAATTGAATAAAAAAAGAATAAAGTTAAAAAATAAAAATAAAAATGCAATTTATAAAATGCAAAATATCGGCACAGAAAAGAGCAATATGTATATATAAATCAATGTAATCAAATATACATTGTTATATGTTATACGCCCTTGTTCAGCAGCCTGATGGCCTGACTGTGGAAGCTATCTCTAAGCCTATTTGTACGGCACTTGATACTGCGGTATCGCCTGCCTGACGGTAAAAGTGTGTACAGTTCGTGGCTGGGGTGGAGCAATGTGTGTGTGTGTGTGTGTGTGTGTGTGTGTGTGTGTGTGTGTGTGTGTGTGTGTGTGTGTCTGTCATTGTGGTGCATTCTATGAGTCCTAGGTCTATTCTATTCTCTAGACACCTTGCTCAAGATTGCTGGCATTCATGTACAATCACTACTATATATAGACTCACATTGTGTGTGTGTGTGTGTGTGTGTGTGTGTGTGTGTGTGTGTGTGTGTGTGTGTGTGTGTGTGTGTGTGTGTGTGTGTGTGTGTGGTGTGTGTGTGTGTGTGTGTGTGTGTGTGTGTGTGTGTGTGTGTGTGTGTGTAATGGAACAACAAGTGAAGCCGTTTAAGTTCAAGTGACTGCTCTCCAGCCGGCCGGTTCACCTGAGTCCGTATCACTGAGTGTCCTGAAGAGGGCGCTATAACCTTGTTTTCGGTGCTCCTCCCCCTGCCCCCATTCACACTGTGTGTGTGTGCGTCTGTGTTTGTGTAGTTGTGTAGTTGTGCGACTACGACTGTGATCATCATCATCATCATTTGTTTCCTTCAAGCCTCCCTGGGAATGCAGGGAGTCTCACATGCCGCCACACAGCCATCAGTGTACTGTACTTGCGTACCCTACTCCATTAGCCGCCTAGTCTGTCAATCTCGGGGTCTATTCGACAATCTATTGGTCCTGGTGGCCGCCCGGTGGATTTAGCGCACGGTGGATTTTAACGTAGGGGAGAGAGTTATGAGTCTCGGGGGACGTGGCCCAGAGTCTGGAGAGGCAGGGGGATTAGCAGTAAATCAGAGGTGAGGAGCTTTCTCTTTGCCACAGTAACATAAACCCTCCTTCCAGACAACAATGTGTTGGGCTGCCAGCCCATTGGCTTTGTGTGTTTTCGGTCAGCCGTCTGAGAGGCTAGAAGTCCCCCCACCCCCCCCCCCCCCCCCCCCCCCCCCCCCACCATGGTCCGGACCCATGCATGCCAGGACTGAAGAGGAGAGGAGAGGAGAGGAGAGGAGAGGAGAGGAGAGGAGAGGAGAGGAGAGGAGAGGAGAGGAGAGGAGAGGAGAGGAGAGGAGAGGAGAGGAGAGGAGAGGAGGGGAGGGGAGAGGAGAGGAGAGGAGAGGAGAAGACTGGAGAGTGGAGAAGAGGGAGAAAGAGGAGAGGGAGAGGAGAGGAAGAGGGAGAGGAGAGAGGAGAGGAAAGAGCGTTGACCTCACTGTGGTCTTTTACCTCGCTGCGGGGCGATGCCGTGTGTAGAGCAGTATGGTTGTCATGTCACGTGACCCCGGGCCAAAATCACTCCACATCCCGCCCAGTGCACTCACGCCATGTAGCTTAGCTGCTCACAGCCGGGACAATGACATACCTAAAGGCAAGGCACCAAAGAGAACAGCGTTTTTTTATAGGATCATGTGGAAATGATGAAGGAATCTCAATTCAGAATTGATGACTTTGGTTTCCTTTTTTTCAAAAATAAAGAAATATGTGAGTTTTATTTCAGTTCACCTCAAATGTAGTTACATCCAATTCCTGGCACCACACACACACACACACACACACACACACACAGAAAGAAGTTGCAATGCCAAGTACATCAGTTCTTCATCTCCCTCTCTTTGTGTCTCACCCTTCCTCTTCCCACCTTCCATCAGTATTAGTTTGTTTCGGTGAAGGTAACCAGTACAACTAGTATAACTAGTATAGTTTAACTATTAACTTAATAGCATGTACAATATAGTTCAGAAAAATCGAACTCTAATCAGCACCTCCTTTCCTCTCCTTTTCCTCGCCTCCTCCTCGCCTAACCCCCTATCCATATCCCTTCTCTCGCCTCCTCTCCTCTCTGTCTTCTCCGCATCTCCTCCCCCTCTCTCCCTCTCCCCTCTGTGTCTCCTCCCCATCTCCTCTCCTCTCTGTGTCTCCTCCTCCTCTCCTCTCTGTGTCTCCTCCCCATCTCCTCCTCCTCCTCCTCCCTCTCCTCTCTGTGTCTCCTCCCCATCTCCTCCTCCTCCTCTCTGTGTCTCCTCCCCATCTCCTCCTCCTCCTCTCTGTGTCTCCTCTCTGTGTCTCCTCCCCATCTCCTCCTCCTCCTCCTCCTCCTCCTCCTCTCCCCTCCCACAGCGTTCAGCGTCTCCTCCCCTCCCTCCGTGGCCCCGCCCCTCTCCGCTCCCGCTCCCCCTCAGGCGGTCTTCCCACTAGAGACCTACCACAGCGAGCCGGTGCGTCGCGAGACCCGGCGCCTCCGCTCCTACTCCTCTCCCCCGGAGGCCAGCCAGCTGTACTACAGCCTCCCCCCGTACCCAGCTCCTGCTCCTCCTCGACCTCTTCCTCCTCCTCTTCATCGCCAGGTGTCCCCGTCTCCCCTGGGCGCTGGACAGGTGAGAGCCCAGGGCGGCGGGACTGGGTTGTTGTGACTAGTGGAGAGGAGATATATATATATATATATATATATATTTATTTCTCTACCGTGTTTGGAACATTAAATGATTAAAGTGAAGTGTGATCAAAACAGCAGCATATAGTGATGAATTAATAAAAGCTCTGTTTTCCTTGCTCTGTGTATATTATAAATCTGGCACTTAAAGCATTGAGAAGGTCGTGGTATTTTATGCCACTAAAACAGCTGATAAGAAAGCAGGATAGAAAGGCAAAGAGGCAAGGAATGTTTAGTCCAACCCAAAGCTAATAACTGAGCTCTCCTGTGGATGGATCACGTTATCACGACTTTACAAACCTCCTCATATTGAGAATCCGGTTCAGGGTCACACATGGTGGTCGTCATCACGGGGTACTGACCTCTGACCTCTGACAGAACCAGTTTTGAGGTCCTTTGGTGAAACTGGTTTGTTTTAAATATCCCACGTATTTTCATGGGATTTCATCTGAGACTAGTGTGTGAATGTGAGGCTCTCACAACCAGGGAGCTATGGAGAGAGAGAGAAATAGAAAGAAAGATATATATATATTATATATATATATATACACACACAGGAGAGAGAGAGAGAGAGAGAGAGAGAGGAGAGGAGCGAGAGCGAGAGCGAGAGAGAGATAAACTGTCGTTTATCAGCCAGCATGTAGATGGAATGTTCCACTATTCCCGATGAGGGGAACGGTTCTTTCCAAAGCCCGGCACCCACCGCTCCACCCACCCAGCTCCACCCACCGCTCCACCCACCCAGCGCAGCTCGCCGAGAACCCCACACATTAGCCCGCAGCACGGCGACATGCTTTGAGACAAGCCGATGGGTCGTTTTGTGCCCATCGGTTAACAGGACCCCGTCATCTGAGCCCGACTGGGCCGTACCGTAACCATCCCGACCAACGGAGTCGGCGTTCGTGTGTCGGCTGTGTTCGGAGACCCGGTCCCTCGGCGTGGTTTGATCTGTGGAGGAATTGCACACGACATGCATCGATAAAGACAAAGATAAAGATTCATTTCGGGAGGGGAAATCTAATCGGCCGACCTTTTCGTTCGAGTCAAATGAAGTGGATGAGGAACGGGAGGAGTTAATGAAAGGCGGCCGTGCAGTAGGTGTCTCCTCCCTAGATGACCAGCACCAGGTCACAACCCGGTACCGTTCAAACCCGACTAGGGTCGGCATCAGGATGTACATCTCTGGCCTGCTGGCGACGAGGAGGATGACGATGATGATGATTGTTACGATGATGATGATTAGATGATGATGGAACGAGAGAGAGAGAGAGAGAGAGAGAGAGAGAGAGAGAGAGAGAGAGAGAGAGAGAGAGAGAGAGAGAGAGAGAGAGAGAGGGAGGAAGAGGAAGAAAAAGAAGAAGAGAGAGACCCAGAGAAAAAGAGAGACACAGAGAGACACAGAGAGAGAGAGAGAGAGAGAGAGAGAGAGAGAGAGAGAGAGAGAGAGAGAGAGAGAGAGAGAGAGAGAGAGAGAGAGAGAGAGAGAGAGAGAGAGAGAGATGGACCGGGAAGCTGCTAGATGGATGATAACACCGTTTGTGTGTGTGTGTGTTGGCCCACAGGTGCAGCAGACCGGTGATAACGGGATGTCGGAGCAACCAGAGCAGGACGCCGGTAAGTGCATCTTTTTGGACAATACAATTAGGCCTACGGGACATTGGATATTGGATAGGGTTATGCTGTATACCGGGCTCACTGGGTTGGTCCGATATGACAAGGACGGAGACATAGGGGGGAAACAGATCAAATACAAAGCCATGGCCTACATTTCCATTGAGTAGATGGAAGACTATAAACACTCTAGACATGCTTCATGCTTCAGTGGGCAGTGACATGACGCCATCAGGGCTTACGTGACATAACACCGACCAAATCACCGGTAGGATTCCGTGGTTTGTTACTCTGGGTTGGCCGGCGGTGACTTTGGAAAACCAGTGGCTGGTGAGCCAAAAGGTTCATGTCTACTACTACCCCAAGTCCAGCCCCTATGCCTCTGGAATGTTTCAATAAGGCAAGTTATGGGGGTGACACACATGCACACACACACACACACACACACACACACACACACACACACACACACACACACACATGCTGTTCTGTAGCTAGGCAGCTACGTGCTGGGGTGCTATTCTTAGTGTCTGAACAAATAGGCCAGACGAGAGAGATGGACTGAGTGAGTTGGATGGAGAGTGATGATAGAGAGAGAGAGAGAGAGAGAGAGAGAGAGAGAGAGAGAGAGAGAGAGAGAGAGAGAGAGAGAGAGAGAGAGAGAGAGAGAGATGATAGAGAGAGGGAGAGGGGGAGAGAGAGAGAGAGAGAGAGGGTGGGGTTAAGGGGTGAGAATAATCCTTTTAATGATCCTGATCCAGCGATTTCATCTTCCTGGAAGAGGAAGACAAGCTAAAAAGATTCAAGAGGTTTTTATTTTCCATTTGCAACACAATGGAGTCCAATGGATGCTTCCTCCCCATTCCCTCCCGCAGTATGAAGGTCTAAAACACTATACTATAAAAAGTACTGTACACAATAAAAGTGACTGAAGGACGATATGTACATGTGTAGAATTGTGCAAAAAGCATTTTAAAGTGCCAGTAGTGCAGCAGCATCATGAATAAGAGTTTAAAATAGTTTATATATCACTTTCACTTGAGTAATTACACACCAGCATCCACGGTCCTGTCAGGGAACATGGGGTGATGTCCCTTGAGGGTTGAATTCCCTGTGTAGTTGAGTCTCCGGGGGGGTGTTTTGCATCACTGTTACCATGGCAGTCACTCAGGGGGACCGATCCAAGGACTCTGTCCTAGAGTCACTCAACCTGAAACTCTGACAAATCGACAGACAGACAGACAGACAGACAGTCAGTCAGTCAGTCAGACAGTCAGTCAGTCAGTCAGTCAGTCAGTCAGACAGACAGACAGACAGACAGTCAGACAGACAGACAGACAGACAGACAGACAATTACCTTGTTTGTGTTTCGGTTTCAGACATTTGCATCATAAATAGCAACTGAATTCCATCCACATTGCTAAGTGTGTCATGATTGTCATTCATTTGATTATGCAGCAGCAGTCTGTGGGTTAAACCTCCTCTCACTGTCTGTGTACATGCCTTCGACTAGTGTTTACATACAGCAGACACTTTTAACAAAAGCTACTTACAAGTTAGGCTTCACGATCAAAGTGTTCAATCACAATTCCAGAGAAACTCCAAACAAACTTTGTATATACAGGGGAGCTCCCTGCTCCCCTGTATATACAATAGCTGCCCACTGCTCCTCATACTAGGATGGGTTAAATGCAGAGAAATGAACGTCACTGTGTGTTCATGTATGAGACCAATAAAGAGGATTCAATCGTCCAGATGACCTTTTGGTCTGCTGGGGCTAACAGGTCAGACCCCCATGGTCCCCTGGGACAACATGATTGATTCTAATGTGGCATCCAGCAGTCCTCCTATGTTATCTCTTATTTCTCCCTCGTGACCTTTCGTCTGGTCGCTAACTACATGTTGAACAACAGTCTCAGCAGACCAGAACCATCATGTCATCCCTAGCCAGCCGTTGACCTTGGCGTCTGCGGTGTCAGCTGACCGATGGTTGATGGATGAAGTGGATGGATCTCTTTAAGTGAACTTTTGAATCAGCTTTTTTAAAAACATTATCCTCTCTCTCTCTCTCTCTCTCTCTCTCCTCTCTCTCTCTCTCTCTCTCTCTCTCTCTCTCTCTCTCTCTCCTCTCTCTCTCTCTCTCTCTCTCTCTCTCTCTCTCTCTCTCTCTCTCTCTCTCTCTCTCTCTCTCTCCTCTCTCTCTCTCTCTCTCTCTCTCTCTCTCTCTCTCAGGGGGGGAGGACTCAGAGGAGGACATCTACATGCGCTTCATGAAGTCCCACAAGTGTTATGACATCATCCCGACCAGCTCCAAACTTGTGGTGTTCGACACCACGCTGCAGGTGTGTGTGTGTGTGTATCTGGTTGTGTGTGTCTGTGCTGTGTGTGTGTGTGTGTGTGTGTGTTCATGGATAGTATTCATGATTCTTGATGCTGTCTTACTTACTGCAGGTGAAGAAGGCTTTCTTTGCACTGGTGGCCAATGGAGTGAGAGCTGCTCCTCTCTGGGAAAGCAAAAAACAGAGCTTTGTTGGTAAGATGAGCTGTGTGTGTGTGTGTGTGTGTGTGTGTGTGTGTGTGTGTGTGTGTGTGTGTGTGTGTGTGTGTGTGTGTGTGTGTGTGTGTGTGTGTGTGTGTGTGTGTGTGTGGTGTGTGTGTGTGTGTGTGTGTGTGTGAGATGGCACTGACAAAGCAAGATGGGAAATGGCAAGAGTTCTATATTTAACTAAATGTATTCCTGTATCTTCCTCACTTCTCATGGATTATGTATCCCATCTCCCCCTCACCTCCAACTCTCTCTCTCTCTCTCTCTCTCTCTCTCTCTCTCTCTCTCTCTCTCTCTCTCTCTCTCTCTCTCTCTCTCTCTCTCTCTCTCTCTCTCTCTCTCTCTCACCAGGAATGTTGACCATCACAGATTTCATCAACATTCTGAACAGATACTATAAATCCCCCATGGTAGGACACACACACACACACACACACACACACACACACACACACACACACACACACACACACACACACACACACACACACACACACACACACACACACACACACACACACACACACACACACACACAATCAACATCTTTATTACCACACAAAGTCAGGGGCTTAAACAGGAGGCAGAGTGAAAGAAAGTGACAGAGAGAGAGAGAGAGAGAGAGAGAGAGAGAGAGAGAGAGAGAGAGAGAGAGAGAGAGAGAGAGAGAGAGAGAGAGAGAGAGAGAGAGAGAGAGAGAGAGAGAGAGGGTTAGAGAGAGAGAGAGAGAGAGAGAGAGAGAGAGAGAGTTAGAGAGAGAGAGAGAGAGAGAGAGAGGGTTAGAGAGAGAGAGAGAGAGAGAGAGACAAAGATGGAGAGAGAGAGAGAAAGACACACACACACATATCAGGTGTTCTGTCCTTATTCTGCTTTTTGATGATGATTTCATTGTAGCCCAAAATCAATATGGCGGTTAAAATTA
>CM051020.1:18710453-18765453 GCA_027704905.1 Muraenolepis orangiensis | reverse complement strand
GAGGGTGAGGACGGAGGGAAGGAGAAAGAAGAGGAAAACTCAGAAGAAGTGGTTAAAGGGGAGGAGCAAGGGGGTGAGGAAGGAGGAGGGGGTGAGGAAAAGGAGGAGGCAGAGGTGGATGGAGAGGAGTGATGGTGTCTGGGGTCTCACTAAGACGAGTCGGGGCAGTTAGCTGTCCATCACAGCGAGGCGAGGGCGGGGTCCACTGTCCACATACCAACACAGGGATTGGCCAAGAGGCTCAAAGCATGAGTTCTCATTGGCCCGTGGCAATGTGCAGTGATTAATGCAGAGCTGTGATTGGTCCACTGCCTGGTTGTATTGAAAGGCAGTCGAGCCGTGGGAATGATTGATTGACATGGAGTTGAACCAATCAGGGATCTGAAAGAGGTTGCCTCAACTAACCATCACTCGGTATTTAAAAAACGTGCATTACTAAATCATCAATCTGAAAAGAGGTGCTCTGTCATTTCGATTTTAAAAACATTCCAGGAATCAACATCCCAGGATGCTTGGGTTGGCTACTGTTGACAAACAAGATAACAACCTGGCAAGCGATACGTCCAACATATATCATTCAATACCATAAAAGGCTGACAACCGTACCCCTAGTGGCTCACCAGTGTGAAGGCTCGAAGCCTTCCCTTGAGCAAGGCAGTAAACTGCTCCCTTATTCCCTTAGGGGGGGTATGAGCCATGACTCCTGTCTCAAAGCAACACAGCGCTAGCTAACAGGCAGAGAAAGGTACATGTGGAGGAAGCAGTTTGATGAAACACACATAACTCTCTCCCTGAGATCTGAGCTGGCACACAGTTTGTACTTGTATAAAACAAACAAACTGTGCGTTATAAATATACAGGTTGTACATTTAAAAAAAGAGCCTAGTCACTCATTCAACAGTTTTTATCTCTCTTGAACCTGCGGAATCAGTCACCGTAGAAATGGGAAGATCTCGAAGGTTTCCAGACTATTGAGAGCAACGCTGACTCAAATATGTTGCAAATTGCACATTTTTCTGCAGTGCAGTCCTTAAATTGACAAACAATGGCGTCTGTATAGTCCCTCCAGAACCCTTGTCTATGTCCTTGGAAAGAGGGGGTGGGGCTTAACATCATCATCAGTGTCATGTGTGCCTTTTATCTGGACCGTGATTGGTCAAAGGGTGATGACGCCTGAGAGCTCTCCATGACCCTTCTATTTGAATAGAATAGGAATGGTGGTTTTTACCTGAAGGCTATTGAGATTTACTGTATACACATTATCATATTCATAACATTGACCAATTACTGCTTTGATTTATTGAAACCCAGATTAGATTGACTATACAGGTTTATATCAATTGTTCAGTGTGTACAGTGTGAAACAAACTGATGTATGTTTTATAGAAAAGCTCAAATATACGATTGTTATATTGCTGGTAGATTTGAAAACAAAGGTTTTTATGTTTGATATATTAAGGCGAGAACCAGAGTTTAATATATTGTTCTGCTTTTAAAGAAGGAAGAAAACATTTCCCTATTTAACATCTATGTGTATGACTTCTACGTATAGAAACAGCTATTGTATAGCAGTCTGTATGAACCTGTGGATGTCATTTTATTATGTTACTATGTTGAATCTTTATAGCGCATTCCCGTCAATAGCGGTAGCTGTGTTGTGGTTGTTGTTGCCAGAAGAGGCAACAGCGGATAGCTTCCTATTTACTACTACAGCTACAGTGGATATTAACTTATGGGAACAGTCTGGCTTATAGATCCTAATCCTATACTCTATAA
The DNA here is from genome assembly GCA_027704905.1 of Muraenolepis orangiensis. Lineage (NCBI taxonomy): Eukaryota > Metazoa > Chordata > Actinopteri > Gadiformes > Muraenolepididae > Muraenolepis > Muraenolepis orangiensis. The sequence goes on along the minus strand of CM051020.1, from coordinate 18,763,677 downwards.
AGATACCCTAGTGACTGGTGATTATCACTTTATGAAGGCAATTGTTTATATATTTATATCCCACCCTTATTGGTTTCTACAGGAAATATTGTGACACGTGTGTGGCTACTGTTAAATAATTAAAAGGTTGTATCACTTCTGTCATTTACCTGTTTATATATCCCTTAAATAAAGTATTAGAATTTGGAAAGATTCTTCCCCTTGTCTTTCAATGTTTACTGAATCTATTATTGCCAAGTACAATTGTAAGTGGCTTTGGATAAAAGCGTCTGCTAAATGACTGTGATGTAATGTAACGAGCGAGCTGTATAACGCCACGTTGCGGTGCTTTTTGCTGCCATCTCGTGGTGGGAGACGGAACTGCACCGATGGAACAAGAAATGGGTGCATGTGATGGACTCCTCCATGTTCCTCCTGTGTTCAGTCAAATATTAGGCTTACTGTGGCTTACAAGCAGGTTGTATGGAGGTAGAAACACAACCTGGACGACATTAGATTTGATTCAAAGACCGACACTGTTCGTACTACTTGAGGGAGACGGGAGGCGTCGTTGGGTCCGACCACTCGGGGCGTTAGTAGCCCTGGTATTCTAGTCTAGCCCCGAGTATTTTTGCCCTGAAAAGGAGATGTTTACATGCGAAACAGACTGTGTAACATAGCGAAACGTAACTTGCAGCGTCCAAATAAGTGGACACTCGACGGTAATTAAGCGGTGCACAGCGCGTATTCAAAGTTGTAATTCCGCGTTCCAGACAACTCGTGAGTCGTATATCTCCGACTTGAAACTTCCGAGTTCCGACCTCAAAGCGTTCCAGGTGCACGACGCCAAACGTAAACAGAAAGCATGGCTGACCGTGACACGGTGGTGTTAATAAGACACGCTTGTCCTTCAAATCAACTCAATTTGGTTTGGTTATATTATTATATATTCACTTAACTTATATTCGTCCTTATATTTGTCCTGACTTTCATCATTAATGGAGTAATCGCTAAATAGCTCTTTTTCATCAAAACAATGCTTCTTCCCCCTCAGATCACAATCAGTTTCAATTCGGTTTGGTTTGTCTGGTAAACATTACCCACTAATGCACTGTCCAAACTGATAGTGAGGCCGGAGGAGGTACTGCGGTAAGCTTCCCAGAGAGCACCTTCCTTCCTCCCCTACTTTCACAACCACGGATCCATACATATAGGCCAGGCTACATAGGGATAACAAATAAAACAGTTTTCTCTTTTGTCATGCAATGCTAATATCTCCATCAATTGGTGTGGAGACCAAAAACAGACCAGTCAGTGCAGGTGATGGAGGTGGTGTGGAGCTGAGCCAGAACACATGGGAGCAAAGTGGGAGGCTGTTTGCTCCATCATTATCACCGTTGATGATAATCAGTCAGGAAGGTCACAAGAGGAGATGAACGCAGGTTGTAGTGATGCAGATGACTTAGGATCATTAGACACTGGGCCTTCATCTACTGTTTATCCACTGACTAGCTTTGGACCACAAAGAAGATCCTTTCACCAATGGTTTAAGTCCATAAATAGTCTCTATTTGCAAAAATGCTCCATTTTGAGGAGCAGAGCCATCAGTTCCACCCAGCCACAATGGGAAAGACTAGATAGCAAAGTTAAATAGCATAATAACCTTTGAATGTATGCATGTCATAATATTTCATAAGGTAGATATAACCTCCCCAACCTACCAATGCAGACCTCAAGCACCAGATCAACTTGCCACAGCATCGGCCCTAAGGAAATGACCTCTACAGTACTGTACAGTACTGTACAGTACTGTACAGTACTGTACTGTACAGTACTGTACTGTACAGTACAGTACTGTACTGTACAGTACAGTACTGTACAGTACTGTACTGTACAGTACAGTACAGTACTGTACAGTACTGTACTGTACAGTACAGTACAGTACTGTACAGTACAGTACTGTACAGTACACGGTTAGTGAAGTCACTGACATCTATGGAGGCTCCGTTTGAACTTGATACTGGAACACAGCAGCATGCCGTCAGCGGTCAGTTTCTCAATCCCCTCGTGCGTCCACTAGTCGTGGAGGTCTGTAGCGTTCCAAACCACCGATAAACAGTACAAATATGAAGATCTTTCAAGACGTGGGTTTATCTTACCACTCGATCTGCTACAAGGAGGCTATTGCCTCCTGTTGGTTTGTCTGCTCGTCTATTTGTCAGCAAAATAACTCAAAAGGTAATGTACACTTGGTGGTTAGATGACTTATGGGCCAAAGAACAGTCCATTACATTTTAGATCTGGATTTTTTTTGTTAAGTACAATGGAATGCTAACTCCCCATTCCCTCCCGCGGTATGACCGCGGTATGACATTTCTAAAACAATACTATAAAAAATACTGCACACAATAAAAATAAACATAAAAAGAACAATACAGAGACTGATGGATGTGTTCAATTGTGCAAAAAGCATTTAAAGCATTGTTAAGTGCCAGTAGTGCAGCAGCATAAAGTCCAGCAGAAGTATGATAGTGTTATGTAAATGGAGGCCAATGTTATGATAGCAGCACTCCTAGCAGTTCAGTAGGTCACTGCCTGTGGATATAAACTGTCCTTAAACCTGGTAGTCCTTGTACGGATGCTGAGGAACCGGTGACCAGACGGTAGGGATAGTTCTGTAGTTCTGAGTCTCTGCAGGCTAACAGTTGAGACTCTAGGCTGCAGGCTAACTGTTTAGATTTTCTCAAACTGTTATAACTATTATATTCATTATTTATTTAGGGAATGGGGAGTAAGCATTCCATTGTTCTTGTTGCAAATGGAGAATAAAAACATCTTGAATCTTGAACTGATGACGGCATTTAGGGCATTTAAGTTCATACATCAGTCATTGCGAGACAGCTTTAGCACTGGGTTATTATTAGAATGATAATCTTGAAATGTGTTTTCTGCGTTCTGCTGCAGTGTTGGAAAATGTTGTCAGACCGACAGACGACTCCAGGCCAGCTCTTTTCCCCTGTTTTTGGTTTTTAATAATCAAAGGGACGATAAAGCCATCGTCGTCCTCCCTGACCCCATGTCCCTCCTCAAGTCATGGACCTCAAACACATTTTTGGGTCTGAAAACTTTTGGTTTTTCTTACGCTGTTTTGTGTCAGTAATGCTCTCTCTTTACACAAGGGAGTGGTTGTACAGGGGGAGGCAGGTTCATCTCTGTATATACACACAGTAAATACATGCACATACTGTTGTCTAGCTCACGTTTTAGAAGGACTTTCCAGTGGACCTTTTGCCCAGACTTATGAAGAGGTAAAAAGTTAAAAAAAAGTATTAAACAAATATTGTGCAACGATGAGAACAAAGAGCCTCAAGCTATGGTGTCGTAATCCACCTGACTGAAAGAGTGTGTGTGTGTGTGTGTGTGTGTGTGTGTGTGTGTGTGTGTGTGTGTGTGTGTGTGTGTGTGTGTGTGTGTGTGTGTGTGTGTGTGTGTGTGTGTGTGTGTGTGTGTGTGTGTGTGTGTGTGTAAATCCTTTCCAAGCAGTTATACGATGCACTTGTTCTGTTGAATTATTTGAGGACAGTTAGAGTTAAATAATCCAAAAACACTTAAATCCACATTTCCTACCGCCATCAATATTATCTGATGAAAACATTCGATGAACACAAAATATATTAGTACAATCAGTCAGTTTCAATCTAATGATTACCTGATTATTGTTGACATATGATACTGGCAATATCATATTATTTATAACACACTGATCAACAGAGCATATATACTGTATGTAAATGCTTTTTAGTACTGAAAAACAAATACTTACATTAGTGGCATATGTTGTATGACTATAATTAGTTTAAAGGGTAAAACACTAGAAGCTTGATATTGTGTGTGGGCCTCACTGCCCTTTTGTTGTCCAACTTAATTGAATCTCTCTTCTCTCTACCTCTTTATCTCCTCCTCCTCCTCCTCCTCCTCCTCCTCCTCCTCCTCCTCCTCCTCCTCCTCCTCCTCCTCCTCCTCCTCCTCCTCCTCCTCCTCCTCCTCCTCCTCCTCCTCCTCCTCCTCCTCCTCCTCCTCCTCCTCCTCCTCCTCCTCCTCCTCCTCCTCCTCCTCCTCCTCCTCCTCCTCCTCCTCCTCCTCCTCCTCCTCCTCCTCCTCCTCCTCCTCCTCCTCCGTAAACTCCAGCTGGGAATGTCCTGAAGAAAGGTAGAAGAAGAAAGGTTTGATACATTTTTCATCATTAAAGGAAAACCAAAAACAGTGTATTTTAGATGCAAAGTGATGTAGTGAATGAACCGCCTTCAGCTAATTGTTTTTATTTTGAGTTGTTTAACCTTAAACAATGTGTTAAAACATTAACAATGACATATTTGATATTATATTACAAACACGAATTGCTTACATTATATATTGTTTATATTGTTGTGTCTGTCTGATCATAGCCTACGTTTTGTTATATTGCTTAGATTAGATGAAAGGTTAATTGTCTCCTCATCCCTACATGTAGAGAACGGTGATTTAAATCGTTGTTCCTTTACTTATAGCGCCACCGCCTGGCCAAGGAGGGTAATGCTTGTTCAACACCACAACCAAAACACATTACAGTCTGGTCAAGAAGGCTTATGTTTGTTTAACACCACATCGAGAAAAAAAAAAACACGTTGCTCCCTCTTTCTCTGGGAGAGAGTTAGAACCATGCTGCTTCGGCCTCTCCGACTCGCTCTGCTGATGGCTCAGGGCTGCTACTAATGGGTTACAGTGACACCGAGCGGTTAAAGAGGGTACTGCAGCCCACAGTCACAATATTAGAGAGAGTCTGATAGTAGGCCTATAGGGATTGTTTTTACACATCGCACCTTTAAATTAGACCACACACCAGAGGTTCACCATGATTGTAGGGACGTACTTGTGGAGTATGCTGGCTGTTATGCCATCACTAGAATGCTGTGCTATAGGTTAGAACCTGATGTCTAGTTGCTATGTAACTACATATTCGTAGCTGATGATCCAATTTCACTGTAAACTGTACCTTGATGTGATATATGTGATATATAAACCAAAACTGAATCTATAGTATGACTATTTATGGAGGTTCTTCGACAAGGGGACATGGAACATTCTGTTGAAGTAAATGGTCTCCATCATTAAGAGGTCTGTGGCGTTACAGGGGTCACCGTCTGGATCTCACTGGCTCTAGAATTGGGGGAACATTTAGCATCTCCCAGATCTCCTTTTGTGATTTAAAAATATATAATTATTGAATCGGTTTTAAATAATACAAATTGTATTAAACTTATACTAATAGCAATGAAGATAGTCAAATTTTCAGTTTGTTTGTGCTTATTTTATTAACAGTTATAACATGCATAGAATATATATTATATACTGTATTATATGTCATTTTAGTAATAAAGAAAATAAATGTGTGTGTGTTCCTCTGTTCTGGTGAACCGTTACCTCTGCAGGGAGCATGTGACCTGCAGGCAGTGACCTCACTTCCTCTGGCGGTGACCTCACTTCCTCTGGCGGTAGGTTGCTGCTTCTCTCATTATTCTGGACAAAAGGTTAAGGACACATTAACAGTAAATCAACAATTTGTTAAATCTGTTATTGTGATTGTTAGGCTTGTCAACATGGTGGTATGTAACTGTAACTCAACGTGTTGTGTCTTAAAGGTACACTTCATAATGTATGCATGGTTTGTTGACACATTTTATAAATACCAATTTCTTGAAAAATCGAACATATTGAGGAGTGTGTTTTTTTAGTTAGTTGCCCAACCAAGTAGGCACAACGTAAATGTTAATGTTCTTTAATTGAGTTGCAAATTCGGGAACAAAAAGCACAGAAGATCTCTTTCTGGAACAATGTCCAGAAAAGAGTTCAGTTCAACAAAAAGGCCAAAATCCATCCACTAAACTCCAAAACATTAGTGGGAATACAGTCAAATGTAAATGAATGTATAATCCACAAGGCACTTATCTTCTGGATCCAGTCGACTTGCAGGTCGCTTCTTTCCTCCACTGGGACTTCATTAAGCTGAGCACCAGCTCATCTTAAGGACTCGGTTAATTAACCTAATGATAAACAGCTGAGTCTCAAGGGGTCTTTGGCTCCATCTAGTGGCCACCTGGAGGACAGTCAGGAGGAAGACTAATACAACGGGGGAACTCCAAATGATCCAAGAGAAATTCACAAAAAATGTAAGATTAGGCTGGGAAATAAAACAACCGATGTCCCTGCAAAAGAGTCCGATGATATCACGAATTGTGTCAGGAAAGATCATACAAATAAAATGTCAAACTACAGAAAACAACACACACCTCACTTGTATTTTTTACGTATTTTTGAAGAAAGTGGTTTGGCAAGAGGAACCAAAGTGTGTTCAAAGGAGAACATATCGATCAACACAAAGCAAGCTCCAAATGAAGGCACAGGAATTCATTCTGAGGGATGACGTCAGACACTTGGCACCAATAACAAACCATCACAAGGGGGGGGGGAGCTAAAATGGAGAAAATGTTTCTAAATTAAAAAATAAGAATAATTAAACACTTTTTTTTTTTCTTCTCCTTTGCGAGATCCCTCAAGTCAGCGGTCGTCTGCACTTCTCTGTTGTACGCGTCCCATCTGCTTTGTATCGGACAGAGGGACCGGTCTCTGTATAGTTTGCCTTGTGCAGAAGCCTCTCACTTCAACCTCTTGGGACGACCGACTTGGAAATGATCGCAAACTCAAATGTGATGTGATCTGAAGAATGCATGGAAGTAACGTCTTTTAGCTCGAACCCTGATATGATGCTGAGACGTGTTCAGTGGAGACAACTGAACTGGGAGGAAAGAAGGAAGACAAACTAAGAAAGACTTTGAATGACAAAATAGGAAAAAAGGGAAACAGGAGATGGAGACTCCTCTGGGGAGGAGACATGACTGATATGTTCCACAACACAGCTGGAAGTCTTCACAATGCACCAATTCAACATTAAAACCTAAACACCAAGTGTTTTGATTCAAATTGGTTTAGCTGAAAATGACGCATTCTAAATGTCAGCCGAGATCCAGGCGGTTCTCTTCCACATCCTCTCAGCAGCAGACGACTTCATTGTGAGTTGAATGGGCAAACATTTGTTCTTCACCGTCATCTCAGCATCAACAGAGAAAGGTCCACCTGCTATATGGCTGCTAGATGATGGCGGTGAGAACCTGCGCCATCCGTCAGTCACTTGGGTTCATGTGTTACTGGGGATGGAACATGCACCCAATACCGCCAGAAGGACAACTTTTAGCATCCGTACAAGGACTACCAGGTTCAAGTTTACCCACAGGCAGTGACCTACTGAACCGCTAGGAGTGCTGCCACTTTCACAACATGGTCATCCATATTACATTACACTATCATAACATTATCATCCATATTACATTACACTATCATAACATTATCATCCATATTACATTACACTATCATAACATTATCATCCATATTACATTACACTATCATAACATTATCATCCATATTACATTACACTATCATAACATTATCATCCATATTACATTACACTATCATAACATTATCATCCATATTACATTACACTATTATAACATTATCATCCATATTACATTACACTATCATAACATTATCATCCATATTACATTACACTATCATAACATTATCATCCATATTACATTACATTATCTTACTTTTGCTGGACTTTCTGGACTCATTACAGCTACTGCACTGTATTCATGATGTTGCTGCACTACTGGCACTTTAAAATGCTTTAAAATGCTTTTATGCACAATTCAACACATGTAGATATTCATCAGTCACTTTATTTTTTATTGTCATTTGTATTGCATATAGTATTTTTATATTAATGTGTTTTAGAAATCCATACTGCAGGAGGGAATGGGAGTGATTCTATTGTACTTGTTGCAAATGGCAAAAACAAATCTTAAATGTTGAATCTGTTGAGCACAGAGTTGTTCAAGATGGCCTTCAAGAAAGGCTCATGAAGCTTCTTTGAATTAAGCCACAGAAAATGGGGTTTTAAAAAGAACAGCAGACTGATTAGTTGGTGATGACATTAATCCTTGGTCCATTGACAAGGTCAATGAGACACACGCCATCGCCACATGCACGCACAACGTGGGGATCAAATGGATTCTTCTGGCCAAACAGTGAGGATAGTGTGTGGTATCTCTTTGATGATGTCCTCAGACTCATCCCACAACCAACAACCAACCTCATAATGACCATGGATGTGTGTAGGCTCTCTGTCCCTTGACTAATAGGATGAACCCTTTAGCTGACTGGTTAGTGTGCTTGCCTGTGGTCTGGCTTTGCTACAATATGATGGCCATCATTCAAAAACATTTGGAAAGCCATGTTCATATCCAGATCAGTTTGTATTGAAGTTCATGAAAGATCTGTAATTCAGATGCATTTGTTTGGATTAAATATTTGCTTTTACAATCAAAAAAGTTTAAAAAAAAGACAACAACCTAACAAATGTCAGCAAGACCAAGGAGCTCATCGTGGACTTCAGGAGCCACCGATGGCTCTTGAAGTCCACGATGACCTGGCGTGGACCCGCAACACGGAGGTCATGCTGAAGAAGGCACACCAGCGCCTCTATGCTCTGCGGTGCCTCAGAAAAAGCGGAATAGGCCAGAGGTGGCTAGTGAACTTCTGCCGTGGCCCCGTAGAGAGCGTCCTGACAAGTGGCGTCACTGTGTGGTACGACAACACCACTGAACAGGACAAGAAAGCCATCCAGAGGGTCGTGAGGACGGCAGAGAAGATCATAGGGTGTGCACTTCCATACATTGAGGAGATCTGTAGGACCAGATGTCGGAAGTAGGCCATGTCCATCATAAAGGACTGCAACCACCCTGGGCTCCATCTCTTCTCCCCCTACCGTCTGGTTGCCAGTTGCGCAGCATCCGTACAGCAAGGACTACCAGGTTTAAGGATAGTTTTTATCCACAGGCAGTGACCTACTGAACTGCTAGGAGTGCTGCCACTTTCATAACATGTCATTAACATTACATTTACATTTTGCAGTAACTTAGTTACTGTACTGTACTGCACTGTATTCATGATGCTGCTGCACTACTGGCACTTTAAATGCTTTTAAAGATTTAAAAAATATATATATATACTGCATATATTTGCTGAAGAACATGTGTTCTTCAGTGTTCTTTTGTTTATTTTTATTGTATATATTATTTTGAGGGTATTGTTTTGGAGATGTATGCTGAGAAATGTATTACATTAGTTGACTATATATATTTAAACAGAATTGACCGATTCGATTCTTCTTATACATACATTTTCTGAAAAACATTGTTGAAATCTTACAGGTATAAGACCAGGAAGTACTGAAAATATTAGTGTGTTCTATGACAATGAAAAAAGTTAAATTGAAAATCATTCCTTATTTTTATTATAAATTATTATTATTATTATTATTATTGTCATTATGATCGTAAGACCTTTACCATTGCCTCAATATCTGACTACAGACACCATTAATTAATCTAAATGAATTCTACTATAACTAAGAATTATAATCCTAATGAATGTCATACAGCCATCAGCTGTCCGTCTTGAAGAGAATATCTACCGCTAATACTATTCATAATCTTTAGTCACACATTTACATCCTATTTAACCCACTGTACATTATATATTACCATGCACTTTACTGCATGGTATTTGCACTCTGGTTAGATGCCAAATTATTTTTCTCTGTACTGTACTGTGCTGTGAAATGACAATACATTACATTACAATACATTCAGTCTAATCTAATCTAATTAAACGGTCCAACAAACAGAAGGCAAACTGCCACGTTGGTTCGAGTCACACGATTCATTTAAAGTTATCTTTATTGCTTTTTTCTTAAATGACTTGCATACAGAACAGGGTTCAGCCTTCCTGACACCACGAAGCACTGTCATATCCCACTGATTGAGGTCCAGTTTCTCTGAGTGTGTGTGTGTGTGTGTGTGTGTGTGTGTGTGTGTGTGTGTGTGTGTGTGTGTGTGTGTGTGTGTGTGTGTGTGTGTGTGTGTGTGTGTGTGTGTGTGTGTGTGTGTGTGTGTGTGTGTGTAAGGTGTGTAGCTTCAGGGCGTTGGACACAGCCAACAACGTCAGTATAGCTACAGTCTCCAAAGCACAGGCGGCAGCGGCGGCCCAGCAGGTGGTCCTGGGACGAGGTTACACGGGATGACCTTTGACCCCCTGACGCCGATACCGACCCCAAGTCCAAAAAAAACCCTAACCGTGAGGATCTCAGGCCGAATGGTCAAAACCCCATATGGTGATGGCCGCCTGTGCCGAGTGAGAGCAGATCAACACCGACACCCGATGACACTCACACAAGGCTTCTAGTTCAGTTCATGTTCCTGTTCCGACCACGCCCCATTTCACAGTCAAGTGCTTGATGTAGTGATTGACAGTTCTGAATCATCATTTAAAATAAAAAACAAAAATAAAATTATCACAACTTAAAGGGGTTTGGGGGGGGGGGGGAGGGGGAGGGGCACCTGGCAACTCGGGGAAAGTAAGGAGGGGGAAACATTTCAGAATAATGGATTTCATAGAGACCCTGAGAGCAAGAGATTATATATATATATATATATATATATATATATATATATATATATATATATATATGAGAAAGCAAAGAAACAATTATTAATCATAAATGAACAAATTCGGTTGACATGCAAAAAAAAAAGAAAAGAAGAAAACCCCCTACAGCCTCACCCTCCAACACACTGAAGATTCACAGTTGAATATGCATTTATATATATATATATATATATATATATATATATATATATATATATATATATATATAGTATTGGAAAACAAAAAACAAAAAACAGCCAAACTAGAACACACAGATTGTTATTAACTCATATACAGGAGATCTACATCATAAAGCTTTTTGGATTCAGAGATAATTACTTATTGCTAGTTTTCAATTCCCCAACAGCCACCTCAAAACAACACAGAGGGCAGTTAGTCTACACATTGGACAAGAACAACAGATCAACACTTCGCAAAACAAAATCTACAGCATTATTGTTATATATATTTAATACATGGCTTCTTCTCAAGTCATTGTAGAGACTATACCCTCCCCCCGCCCTCTCTCTCTCTCTCTCTCGGTTACACACACACACACATTCATCCAGGCTCTAAATAAATACATTAAAAAAACTGTCCATGTGCATTTAATTGAACCTCCAGTATTTCCATGCCTGTGCATAGGCGCATAAACACACACACACACACATTTAAAGCTTAACTAAAAGGTTATCGAGACGGTAAAGAGCCGGGCAGAGAGAGAGAGAGAGAGAGAGAGAGAGAGAGAGACAGAGAGAGAAGAGAGAGAGAGAGAGAGAGAGAGAGGAGCAGACTCAGAGGAGCAGAGACTCTGAGGGCCTTGAGAACTGCTTTGGACTCTGCTGCCAAGGATAGGCTTAATTAATGGAATACTGTGTAGTACCACGACCGCACCACTAGACGGCGCCAACGCGCCCGGGGAGGAGAACCGGCCTCTTGTCTGTCATGTCTGAGTTTTTTTAATCAAGTACACCAGAACTGCAACCCAACATTTGAGTTATTCTGAACATTCCATCTCATTACCAGTCGAGTAGTAAAGCAGGGTACTGTGGTTATTGATATTTGATGAAACAGTAGTAGTTATTTGCAATATTAGTGGCAGTTTCCGCAGTAAGCCCTGCAGGCTAGCTGCTGTTGCCCAAGAGGTCGCTACCATTCTGTCCTCACCGGTTAAGGTAAGGGGGTTGTTGTGCTTACGGAGGTGCATTTACATAAAAATAAGTTTATTATATTCATATGAAAACGGACAATTAAGTCTGGATATCGGTAGCGTTGTTGTTGGTTCTTTAGCCCTTGTAACGTCATTCAGCCATTCATCACAACCATTCTTCTGGAGTCCATTCAGTGACGTAGCATGAAGCGGTGAAGCTTCCACATCCTCTTTTCTAGATGAATTGTTCTCAGACAGACAGGAGAAGTGAGACTGAGTCTCTCTCTGGAGTCAAGGACACTGGCGTGTTTAAGGCTTCGGTTTTAAACCACAGTTTAAGAGGTCTCCCATCTTCTCCTATTGTCTACAATGTGGTCAACAACGAGACCCAAGAAGAGAGAGAACCAAATGGAACTGAAGGGCCGTGACGACCCTGGAGTAAGAAAGGCCGGACTACCGCCTGAGCCGTGACTAAAACCCCCGCGTAGACCAGGAGGTAAAGAAAGAAAGACCCAATGAAAACAATGACGCAGAAATCAGCTGGTTTAAGGGACAGGTGTGGAAGACCTTTGAAGTTGAATGGCTTTGTCTATTTTGTGGCTACAGAACCGATTGTCAACACTTGGTACGAGAAGGATTTAACCACAGTAGTTGTTGTCCTCTTTACCAACACTAGGGGGGGGGGGGGGGGTCTTAACAGACGGACAGAAATCGTAGCTAAATAAAATAAAATTTGTTCGGGATGAAATAGAAAACATCCAACGTGACATCAGACATCAAACACTTCCTCATCCAAAAAAACCCACAAATACTTTAGTATCAAACTCAGACACACCTTTTACACACGCACACACACACACACACACCACAGTTAATGTTCTGTATTGTTCTGGATGAGAAATTAGGAACATACACCAACCCCCAGAATGCATTGGGGTGGGGGGTGGGGGGGGGCAAATATTGCCCATATCAATCTGTCAAAGAGTGATTGGCCTCTGGGGAAACTAAGATCAATAGTGAAACAAGGAAGAGGAGAACATCCACTAGGAACCGCTGTGCCCTCACAGAGGCCTGGTGGAGTGACCACATCAGTTAGAAAGGTTTGGTTTGTTTCTCAATGCACTTGGAACAAAACAACAAAACAGACAGACAGACAAACAAACCAGTCCGTAGAGAGAGAGAGAGGGCTCCTAGTGTCTGTCCGTGCGTCTCTCCGCCTGTCTGCCGTATTGCATCCATTCCAGTTTGAAAAGTCTTCCTAGCCGAGCAGCCGGTGTTTCTCTGGTGAATCAGTCTAGTGCCGGTCAGTCTTAAGTCAGGTGGTACACGGGGCTGTCCCCGCGGGCCGTTGTGATTGGTCGATGTAGAAGTCAGGTGACTCACACTTTGCGGCCGCCCACTTGATCATGAATTGTCAAAATACAAAATTCGAGGGATCGGATTGTTTTCCTTTATTGCTGAAATTAATCGATTCCAAAATCCCCCCCGAAAATATCGTCATTGGAAAAAACGAAACCAAAAACCAAAAAATATGGTTGTGTCGCCATCGTAAAAAGCTATAAAAATTGGATCCATTCCCCAACATACTGTAGATAAAGAGCGACAAGAAGATGACGTGAAAGACGAGGAACTAGTAGTAAGGCACTTCAAGGATAAGAGGATTTGAGTCTCTGTCCAAACAGGATCTCTCCCTCTCTCTCGGGTAACACGGTCGTCGTGGGTATATACTCATGGTGGGCGTCCCCGTGGCCCCGTGGTGACCACGGGTGGGTCGGTTCCTCCGCTCTAGAGAACCACAAGGTTGCTGAGAGGTAGAGGAGCAGGTGGGGCGTGGGTGGGGGGGCGGTGGCCTCACTCGGCCCCCGCCGGAGGAGCGGCCACGGCGGGCGCCACGTGCTCCGGCGGGGCCTCGGCGTGGACCTCCGGCCGGGAGGAGGGGGGGGTGGGAGGGGGGACGTCTGAGGCTGTCGGATCGGACTGCGCGGGTGAGGCGGCGGGTGAGGCGGCGGGTGAGGCGGCGGGCGAAGTGGCAGTCGAAGCGGCGGCAGCAGCCACGGTGGCGGAGGGGGAATCGGCGGCTTGTGGGCCGGAAGGCGCCGGCTCGGCGGTAGTGGCGGGCGGAGCTCGCTCTGCGGAAGGCGCTTCCGATCCCCCCCGGGTGTCGGGGGTGGCGGGGGGCTCCGTTGCGGGGCTGGGCGGGCCGCTAGGCCGGCTAGGCTCCGGTGCCGGTTCTGTTCCGGGAGGAGATGCGGCGTCGGCTGCCAAAGGCGAGGTCTCCTCAGACGGTGGACCCTCCTTGTCCTCCTTCTCTCCGGCGGCTTCAGGTTCCGGTTCCAACTCTGCGGATGGTCCGGACACATTCTGTTCCTCCTCCTCCTCCTCCTCCTCCTCGTCCTCCTCTTCCTCCTCCTCCTCTTCCTCGCCCTCTCCGCCGTCCTCCTCCTCTAGGTCTCCACCGCTTCCTTCTCCTCCCGCCCCAACGGCGCCGCCTCCCTCGCTCTCGTTCTCCGAGGGCGGGCAGGTGGAGGACGGGGTGCAGGAGGAGTCGCCGTACTCGCTGGCGTCGTCCGCCCCGGCCCCCAAAGCGTGGGGACCCACGAGCTCGGGGCCCTCGGCCCCCCGGGGCTTGAGGTGGATGCGCTGGTGGCGCACCAGACTGTGCTTCAGGGTGAAGGTGCGCTCGCACGTCTGGCAGCGATACGGCCGCTCGCCTGCAGGGGGAGAGACAAGAGACGCTGTCAGCATGGAGGCCGGCAGGGACAACTGTGTGTTTGATGCACGTTGTGGTTATGTATTTATTATTTTTTAACATCTGATAATACCGTACCGGTGTGAGAGCGCATGTGCCGGGTCAGGTCCTGCAGGGACCAGAACCTCTTCCCGCAGACGCTGCAAATCTTCTTCCTCTTGTCCACGCGTACCCCGCCCCTCCCATCGCCCTCCTCGCTGCTCTTTGGTTCGGCCGGGCCGCCTTCCTCGTCGCTGCGCTCCTCCTCTCGCTCCTCCTCCTCCTCATCCTCCTCCATCTCCTCGTCCGACTCCCCGCTCTCTCCTCCATCCTTCTTCATCATCATCATCCTCATCATCATCATTTCATCCCGCTCTGCCTCCTGCAGCTCATCCTCCTCCTCTTCCTCCTGCTCCTCCTGCTGCTGCTCCACCACCTCAGACCGCTTGGTGGAGGTCTCGGCCGCCTCTGCCTCTTTCCCCGGCGTGGCGGCCTCTGGCCGGCCGGCCAGGGGAGCAGGACTCTCCTCGCTCAGGTGCGCCCTCTCGTGGCGGGCCAGGGTGGTGGCGTAGCGGAAGCTCTTGCTGCACACGCGGCACACGTGCTTGTACTCAGTCTGCTTGGAGGAGGCCGAGGCGGCGGGACCGGGCGAGCGGGCGGTGGGCGGCCCGGCGGTCGCCTCCTCGGGGACGCCGGTCGGTGCCCGGCCGGAGGCCGAGGACGAGGGGGAGGAAGAGGGAGGAGTGTCGGCAGGGACGCCGGTCGGGCGTGGGGTCTGCCGTCCCTCCCCCTCCCCGGAGCCCGAGCCCGAGGACGGGGAGAACTTGAAGTCGATGAGCTTGCTGGCGAAGTTCAGGTCCAGGCTCTTGTTGCTGTGGCAATCCTCATCGTCCTCATTGTCCATCTGAAGGAGGGGAAGAGAGAAGAGCAGGGTTAGCGGTACTGGGGAGGGAACAACGGATGAACGCAAATAAGAAATAATAGCCTTAGATTTAGCTAAGTTTTCCTTCATAAAGAAACAATGCTGGACAGCTTTGACTGACCTTGCTTTCCATGTTAGTGTTGATCTGTAGTGGCTGCTGTCGGTTCTTTGTCGCCTCCTGCTGGCCAGAGTGATCCATGCTTCTGGGCTGCTCTGCCGCACTAGGCCCTAGAAACGCACCCATAAAACACGGTTTGCTCACCAGATAAACAGACCCGCTAATCTAGACACCAAATAATGAGGCGAGCGTAACTAACAATTGAAGTGAGATCTGAAAAACTGAACATTCCGAAAATGTGCGCTAGCCTTTGATTGACAGTGTCTGTGTTTCCCACTGACCATGGCCATGCTTGGAGGAGGGGCTAGTGTGGGAGGCGGTCCGATGTCTGGGGTGCTCCGCCAAGGGGCTGGAGCCGGACTGGGAGCCGCTGAGGTCTACGGCATCTGCGGACGTCTGCTCCGTCTCCGATTGGCTCTCTGTCGGGAGAAGACGGCACATTAAGAGGTATGCTCTACGATTCAAATGAAATGTTCACACTTTTTGATCGAGTCTTTGGACTCTCGACACGCGTGAACCAAACGTACCTCCGCTATCGTGGGATCCCTCCTCTCCGTCCCTCCTGCCCGATCCGCTGCGTCTCAGGGAGCGGTTGGCCACGCCGTGCTTCCGCAGCAGGTGGCGCTCACAGTTCGACTTGGTGGAGAAGAAGGCGTCACACTTTGGGCAGGGGAAGGGCTTCTGGCCTGGGGTGGGGGAAGAGAAGAGGGTGGGGTGGGGTGGAGAAGGAGTGGTGAGGAGAGGGAGGAGGACTGTCCACCCGCTAACTGTCCAATGGGTGAGCAATGCAGTCCTATGCATGTTGGATATCTTATCAGTGTGTGTCAGGGCTCCTACCTGTGTGTGTGTGTGTGTGTGTGTGTGTGTGTGTGTGTGTGTGTGTGTGTGTGTGTGTGTGTGTGTGTGTGTGTGTGTGGTGTGTGTCAGGGCTCCTACCTGTGTGTGTGTGTGTGTGTGTGTGTGTGTGTGTGTGTGTGTGTGTGTGTGTGTGTGTGTGTGTGTGTGTGTGTGTGTGTGTGTGTGTGTGTGTGTGTGTGTGTGTGTGTGTGTGTGTGTGTGTGTCAGGGCTCCTACCAGTGTGTGTGCGCGTGTGCGTGTGTTAGCGCTCCTACCAGTATGTATGTGTGTGTGTGTGTGTGTTAGCGCTCCTACCAGTGTGTATATATGTGTGTGAGTGTGTGTGTGTGTGTGTGTGTCAGGGCTCCTACCAGTATGTGTGAGCATGTGTCTCTGCAGGGAGCTGGCCCAGGGGAAGACGCGTGGGCAGAAGGGACAGGTCATCTTCTGGACCGAGTTGGAGTAGGCGTTCTTCTTCCCTTTGGACTGGGGGGCGATCACCGACGGCTTACTGTCCTCCGCCCCGCCGTCCTCCCCTGCTCCCCCTCCCTGACCCTCAGCCTCTCCTACGGGACAAGCACACAGGACACCTGAGTCTGGGTCTCACGTTAAGGGTGCCGCTTCAACTCAATGCATACGGTGCCCTTCACCCTCTGAGGCCTGAATGCACCCCTTTGGGTTTGTATGTGTTTGACTGTCTTAGGACGGGAGTCACACTCCGTTTGATATCACGTGGAATGTGTATTTCCTTGTGGCCATCGAAGGGCGTTTTCCCGCTGTGTTCTAGATGTGGGGGGGGGGGGTCAGATCTCTCGTCAGTTCCTTCTCCACCGGTCTTACCTCTGCGTGTGGGGGCCTCCCCCGTGGCTCCGGACGTCTGGAGGTAGGTGCTGAACTTGTTGGTGTCTGTGGTGGCGAGCATCTTCTCCACGCTGGCAAACTCTCCGCTGGACTCCAGGTCGATGCCGGAGCCCTGGGCCTGGGCCTGGGCCTGGGCCCGGGCCCGGGCTCGCTCCCTGGCCAGAAAACCCTTTTTCCTGGGCCGCTTCCTGCTCCTGTGGGGGGGAGAGATGGCGGTGAGTGGTCCAGGGTCTGTGTGGTCTGAGTGTGTGTGCCTCTTGAGTACCGTTGTGTAGAGAATAATAATAAGACATAGACTAACAAGATTGACATATGGACACAGGACAAATGGATAACTGGACAGAAAAATGTACAGCCTGTGTACCTGGGAGTTGGCTCCGTTGCCTCTTCACTCTTGGCATCCATGGAGGATGCAGGGGCAGGGCCAGCAGCCGCGTCGGCCAGAGAGGAAGTGAGCCCGGTGTGGGGCTTGGCCTCCAGTGGGGCAGCCTCCCTCTTCAGCAGGTCTGGGGCTCCAGACACGGAGTGGATGATCTGGGCGATGGACGCCAGGGGAGGCAGGCTCTTGACGGGGGCCGAGGGCTTGGGCAGCAGGGGCTTGAGGCGCGGGGCCCTGGCGGAGGCGCTGGAGAGGGGGGCGGGGGGCGGGGTGGAGCCAGGCGGCAGCTGGTAGCAGCCGGGCTGGGGGTGAGGGTGGAGAGGGGCCAGGGTGCTCCCCAGGTGGTCATCCACATGCAGGTGTGATGCAGGTGGGAGTGCCTTGGGCAGAGACAGGGCCTGTAGCTGCTGGGCCTGGAGCTGCTGGGCCTGTAGCTGCTGGGTCTGGAGCTGCTGGGCCTGTAGCTGCTGGGTCTGGAGCTGCTGGGCCTGTAGCTGCTGGGCCTGGAGCTGCTTGGCCTGGAGCTGCTGGGCCTGGAGCTGCTTGGCCTGGAGCTGCTGGGCCTGGAGCTGCTTGGCGTGGAACTGCTGGGCCTGGAACTGCTGGGCCTGGAGCTGCTGGGCCTGGAGCTGCTTGGCCTGGAGCTGCTGGGCCTGGAGCTGCTGGGCCTGGAGCTGCTGGGCCTGCAGATGCTGCTCCACGATGCTAGTAGTGCTCTGCTCCACCTTGATCTTGATCTCCCTCTTATCCTCGCGCCGCTGTCTCTTGCTGGGGACGGACAGGTCGATGGGCTGGTCCAGCATTGAGCAATTCAGGCCGGTCGGGGACAGACTCTCCACCTTGATGGCGGGGGAGGCACCCACGCGACTCCCCTTTGCAGAGAAATCCAGCGGCTGGTCCAGATCCACCACGCAGCTGGTATTAACCGCCACCGGCTCCTCCACCTTCACAGCCTTCAGGAGCTGAGTCGGGCCGTTGAGCACCGCCGGCTGGCCGCTCCGGGCGGAGATGGGGGCGGAGGAGGAGGCGGGCGGGGGCAGGGCTGCCGGCAGCAGGGTGGCGATGTGCTCCTCGATCTCCCGCTCCTGCACGTCAGGGTGCTGCTTCAGCACGTGGTGGATGCAGTTGCGCTTGGCCAGGAAGGCGGCGCCACAGCGGCGGCACTCGAAGGGCTTCCTCTGGCAGCCGTTGTGCGTGCGCAGGTGGATTTGCAGGGCCCGGTAGCTCCCCAGATCCTCCCGGCAGAACTGGCAGGTGGCCTCGGCGCCGTCCACCGCCTCCTGAGTGGTCGCCGCGGTGATGCCGTCCTCATCCATGGAGGTGATGTACCTGATGTTCTTCTCGATCTCCTTGCGCGACGTCTTGGCGTGCTTCTTGCGGAGGTGCCGCTCGCAGTTGGCCTTGACGGTGAAGGGGTAGTGGCACACCTTGCACACGTACGGCCGCTCGCCGCTGTGCGTGCGCAGGTGGCGGATCAGCGTGGCCTTGTCGGGCGCCACGTAGTCGCAGATGTTGCACTGGTGCGGCAGTGTGCCCAGGTGAAAGCGCATGTGCGCCTGCAGGACGCCGGAGAAGGCGAACACCTGGTCACAGAAGCGGCAGGGGAACGAGCCCTTGGCGCCGCCGCCGTTGGCACTCCCGTTGGCGCTGCTGGCAGACTTAATCCCCGCCTTCTGCACGCCGAGCCCCGCCTCCTCCTGCACGGCCGTGGCGGCCACGGGGGGAGAGTCGGAGGAGGGCGTGTGGGCGTCGCCCATGCAGTCCGCTTCCATCTGGCCTCCGTTTCCAGCAGCCGCCGAGGAGGACGAGGATGACGACGAAGAGGAGGAGGAGGAGGAGGAGGAAGAGGAGGCGGGGGTCTTGAAGAGGCCGGGTGTGGGCGGGGGCAGGCCAGGGCTGATGCACCCCAGGGAGGCATGCTGGGAGCTCTGCAGGGGGGGAGGCGTGGAGGTGGTCAGGCTGGTGCGGGGTGTGTGGGGCGGTTTAGGCTTCAGAGGGGGCATCGCCTTCTGGACCTGGCCTGGATGACGACGCGGAGACGGGAAAGAGACAAATATAACTAAACAGTTGTCAAAACAATAGCAGATTCACTGGGTTACATTACTGATCTCTTAATAAAACATCATGGAGAAGGAACATCAATCAGTAACAATAAGGTCCTCGTGCCAGACCTACCCTGGGATCCCATGTGGGCGGGGGCTTTAGCCAGCGGCGGCAGCGACAGGCCCGTCTGATTGGGCGCGGCGGCCACCACTTTGATGATCTGCTGGATGTCGCTCAGCTCCATGATCCCGCCGGCCTCGCTGGGTCTGAACCCGGAGGAGGCGGCGCCCCCCTCGGGCTGCATCAGGAAGCTGCCGGGGAAGGGCTGCAGGGAGAGCAGGCGCAGGGCGTCCTGCTGGGAGAGGCCCTGCAGGGACGAGCCCGAGGCCTCCAGCAAGGGAACGCCCAGGCCTCCGAGAGCGGCCAGCCCTCCTACTCCCAGGCCCAGGCCTCCGGCCACGTAGGCCGGGGTGGCCTCCTGGGGGAAGGCGAAGGAGGGGGGCTCGACGTAGATCACCTTGATGCTGTCCAGGTGCGCCTGGTGGATCTCGTCATCTGACGGGACGGCCTTCACCTGCGACACCACCGGGACACTCTTAGAAGGATGGCTAGGATCTCATCACAACACCAATAATATCAACACAACAATTACTACTACTGCACTTGCAACAGTCAACGACGTAGATAAGATTAAACAAAACAATAGCAATACAAACAGAAACAACAAGCCGTTAAAGGACACTAGTGTCTCTGAATGAATATAGCGTGTACTATGAACATATATAGCATATTGCATTGAATTATCCTATGAACTCAACAATATAGCATATCTCATTGAATACTGTGATATGATAAACCATTGTTTATCATACAAGGTAAACCGTGTTTACCTTGGACATGTGCTGGAGGCCCAGTGACTCCAGGAAGCCGAACTTGTCCACCACCTTCCCCGCCTTCTCCGCCTTCTCCCGGGTCTTGGCGGTCTTGGCGGCCGTGACGGAGGCCGCCTCCAGGGGGCCGCGGTGGGCGGTGGTCTTGTGGAGGTCGAGGGCCGAGCGCAGTGGGAAGGCTTTGTCGCACGCGTCGCACACGAAGCGGTGGAACTTGCTGACACAGCGCCGCAGGTTGGTCTCACACCACACCTGGGGGAGAGAGGAACGTTACGGGGAGGACACGGCAGCTGGAGAACCGTGGAGACCGAGGGTGAATGGCAGGATGTCTGTGAGGGTTGTAGGTTCCCTTGCCTGGCTCTATACAGACAACTACCCACCCCACCCCCCCAGGCTGGCTGGAAAAACTAGAATCTTGAATCTTGGTGTGAGAAACCTCTCAGTTTTGCCATTAATTGATTTGCGTATTAATGAATAGAAACTAAATAATTTTTTAGAAAACATAAAACCAATTGTTTAATCTATTTTAGGTTAATGAAGCCCTGTGGCGCCCCCCAGGGGATGAATGAATTAATGACAAAAGTAATATTAATAGTCAAATATATTAAAAGTATAAAAAGTTAATAATATAAAGTGGGATCAAATTCAATTATAAATAGAATCATCGAAGAATAATCGAAAATAAATAATAATGCAACACAAATCAAATGTAATTTAAATAATTAAGAAATTCAATTGATATATTTGCATTTGATATACATATTATATTTTTCCCTCATCCAAACTCATCAGGCACTGTTTTAGCAACAGCTTGTCCAGTAGTCTAGTCTAGTCTGATAAAGTCGAGTCTGGTCTGGTCTGGTCTGGTCTGGTTCAGTCTAGTCTATTCTGGTCTAGTCTGGTTCAGTCTAGTCTGGTCTAGTTTGATTTAGTCTAGTCTGGTCTAGTCTGATTCAGTCTAGTCTGGTCTAGTCTGATTCAGTCTAGTCTGGTCTAGTCTGGTCTGACCTAGTCTGGTTTAGTCTAGTCTAGTCTGGTCCGGTCTTGTCTGGCTTGGTCTAGTCTGATTTAGCTTAGTCTAGTCTAGTCTGATCTAGCCTGGTCTGGTCTGGGTACCTGCGCGATGTGGGTGAACTTCTTGCAGGAGAAGTCGATGAAGGCAAGGTCGTTGAAGCCGCCGGGGATGGACGGGTTGTTCTGGATGAAGGGCCGACCGTTGGGGTCCTGGGGGAGGAGCTTGTGCACGGCGGCATTGTGGCGCAGCAGACCGCGGTGCGTACGGAACGACACGCAGCACAGGTCACACCTGCAGGGGGCAAGCGGTGTGTGAGGTCACAACCTCACAGTGTGTGTGTGTGTGTGTGTGTGTGTGTGTGTGTGTGTGTGTGTGTGTGTGTGTGTGTGTGTGTGTGTGTGTGTGTGTGTGTGTGTGTGTGTGTGTGTGTGTGTGTGTGTGTGTGTGTGTGTGTGTGTTGGTTTAATTATCAACAGCAAGGACTCCATCTTAGTAGTAGTGGAAGTAGGAATCTTATTTAATTATTTAAAAGTTCATCTTTTTTTTTCAAACATTACATTTCACAAAGATTTGAGAATTGAGAATGTAACTTATAATGTTCTGTGTAATATATTAATATACATTATATAATGGACACATAAGCGGTATATAAACATTAACTGATAAAAGGGTGAAAAAGTTAGTTTTACTGAAAAGCTAGGTGGCATCTAAACTGTGTGTGTGTGTGTGTGTTCGGTTGTAGTGCTGGTCCCGTGTTAAGTGTGCCAAGAGACAGCTGCTCAATGTCTGCCACAGTCACACACTCTTATCACACACTTATTACACATCCTGTGTGTGTGTGTGTTCCCCTCTTCTGCCCCCCAAACAATCCTCTGACAAGGTGTCCGAGTGGATTACCCACAGCTTACACACAGCCCCGCTACTAGTTTATCACGTCTCTCTCTCTCTCTCTCTCTCTCTCTCTCTCTCTCTCTCTCTCTCTCTCTCTCTCTCTCTCTCTCTCTCTCTCTCTCTCTCTCTCTCTCTCTCTCTCTCTCTCTCTCTCTCTCTCTCTCTCTCTCTCTCTCTCTCTCTCTCTCTCTCTCTCTCTCTCTCTCCATCTCTCCATCTCTCCATCTCTCTCCCTCAGTCTGACAAGCTTCTCACTCATGTCTGGCAGACCCGTGGAGTGTGTGTGTGTGTGTGTGTGTGTGTGTGTGTGGTGTGTGTGTGTGCGCGCACATCTTCCCCCTCCTACCAATCTGGGAGGCAGCCTAATCCCACCCACAGAGGGTGGCTGAGGGCCAGAGAATTATCTTGTGCGTGTGTGCTTGTGTGTGTGTGTGTGTGGTGTGTGTCTGTGTGTGCTTGTGTGTGTGTCTCTGTGTGTGCACACGCCAATTCTCACACAAATCTGCAAGTGTAGCTTAATACCACAGAGGTTGGCTAAACGCCAGAGAATTAGCCTGTGTGTGCGTGTGTGTGTGCGTGCGTGCGTGCGTGCGTGCGTGTGCACTAGGCCTGCTAAGTGTTGGATTCTTAAGGGCCAGTTAGTTTGGCCTGCGACAACCAATCGGCTCACTGGCGCCCACCAATGAAAACCTTCCTCACACCACACTGGACATCGTTTCATGTCACCAACATGAATAACCAATCAGACCTGGGCCTCGGCTCACAGACATGACGGGTCAGCTTCCTGTGTCCTGCTCAGTACAGGAAGTGTGTCGTGGACCAATGCGTCCAGACACATTTAAAGTAACTTTTATTTAAGTATTTCATTTTCATCTCTCCCCCTCCTACTTTTATTCAACCGTATTCATCCATCCACCCACCAATGAATAGTTGTTTCTGTGCAACATGTTACACACACACACACACACAATAGTTTCACTATATTCAATAGTGTCACTATGTCAGTGTGTGAGAGTACGGGGGGGGGTGGGGCCACCAAAGGTCACCATGGATACCAAGTGCTCAGATGTGGAGGGATTTGGTCGTCATGGTGATGCTGCCCAGCTGAGCGCGGCCCTGAATCCTTGTGACCCCCCTGAACCCCCCCCACCCCACCCACCGTCTCTGACTTATTAAGTCTCTCTCTCTCTCTCCTCTCCTCTCCCCCAACCCGGTCACCCATTAACCACACCTCCCGTATGTCCCTGTGTGAGTGTGTACCTGAGTGCAGTGTGTGTACCTGAGTGCAGTGTGTGTACCTGAATGCAGTGTGTGTACCTGAGTGCAGTGTGTGTGTACCTGAGTGCAGTGTGTGTACCTGAGTGCAGTGTGTGTACCTGAGTGCAGTGTGTGTACCTGAGTGCAGTGTGTGTACCTGAGTGCAGTGTGTGTGTACCTGAGTGCAGTGTGTGTACCTGAGTGCAGTGTGTGTGTACCTGAGTGCAGTGTGTGTGTACCTGAGTGCAGTGTGTGTACCTGAGTGCAGTGTGTGTACCTGAGTGCAGTGTGTGTACCTGAGTGCAGTGTGTGTACCTGAGTGCAGTGTGTGTGTACCTGAGTGCAGTGTGTGTGTACCTGAGTGACGTGTGTGTGTACCTGAGTGACGTGTGTGTGTACCTGAGTGACGTGTGTGTGTACCTGAGTGACGTGTGTGTGTACCTGAGTGCAGTGTGTGTGTACCTGAGTGACGTGTGTGTGTGTACCTGAGTGCAGTGTGTGTGTACCTGAGTGACGTGTGTGTGTACCTGAGTGACGTGTGTGTGAGTGTACCTAAGTGCAGTGTGTGTGTACCTGAGTGCAGTGTGTGTGTACCTGAGTGCACTGTGTGTGTACCTGAGTGACGTGTGTGTGTACCTGAGTGACGTGTGTGTGTACTTAAGTGCAGTGTGTGTGTACCTGAGTGCAGTGTGTGTGTACCTGAGTGCAGTGTGTGTGTACCTGAGTGACGTGTGTGTGTACCTGAGTGCCGTGTCCGGGTGCACGTCCATGTGTGCGTCCAGCTCGTGGCGGGAGGTGCAGGTCTTGAAGCAGATTGGACATGGTAGCAACTCCTCCGCTCCTCCACCACCACCACCACCACCACCACCTCCTCCTCCTCCTCCTCCTCCTCCTCCTCCTCCTCCTCCTCCTCCTCCTCCTGCTGCTCCTGCTCCTCTCCCTGTGTTCACCTCCTCCGGAACTCCCTCGACGAGTACCTACACACACGTGGAAGAAGACGGTGCACATCAGCTTACGGTGTCTTATGCGATTATTCTTATCGATTATCCTTATCAGACTGTGTGATCAAGATGAACTTCATCAGTCTAGGCCAGAGGATGTAGGGATGTAACGACAGCACCACCGTCTCTAAGGGCAAACCGTTGATTCAACAGAAACCAAACGCCGTTGTAGCACCAGGCTCGTGTGTATCTGTATGTGTGTGTAGGTGTATGTGTGTGGATCTATGTGTGTGTGTGTGAGAGTGTGTATATGTGTGTGGATCTATGTGTGTGTGTGTGAGAGAGTGTGTAGATCTGTGTGTGTGTGAGAGTGTGTATATGTGCGTGGATCTATGTGTGTGTGTGTGTGTGTGTGTGTGTGTGTGTGTGTGTGTGTGTGTGTGCGCGTGTGTGTGTGTGAGAGAGTGTGTAGATCTATGTGTGTGTGTGTGTGTGTGTGTGTGAGTGTGTATGTGCGTGGATCTGTGTGTGTGTGTGTGTATGTGCGTGGATCTATGTGTGTGTGTGTGTGTGTGTGTGTGTGTGTGTGTGTGAGTGTGTAGATCTATGTGTGTGTGTGTGAGTGTGTGTGTGTGTGTGGATCTATGTGTGTGTGAGAGTGTGTAGATCTATGTGTGTGTGTGTGTGTGTGTGTGTTTGAGTGTGTATGTGCGTGGATCTATGTGTGTGTGTGTGTGTGCATGCGTGTGCGTCTCAACTACCTTCTTGCAGGGGGGCTCCTCCCCCGGCTCGTCCTCTAGGCCAGGCCTCCTCTTGTTGGAGGGCCGTCGGCGCTTGGTGGGGGAGGACGGGCTGACGGGGAGCAGGGAGGTGGACGGGTCTTTCTCATGGATCTTCATATGCCTACAGAGCGGGGGAGAGAGAGAGGGAGAGAGAGAGAGGAGAGAGAGAGAGGAGAGAGAGAGAGAGAGAGAGAGAGAGAGAGAGAGAGAGAGAGAGAGAGAGAGAGAGAGAGAGAGAGGCAGAGAGGGTGAGTCCACTGAATGATCCAACATGGCATGACAGTGGTATCCATGGTATCACACTAGGATGACCAGACAAAACTAAAACATTTATAAAAATGTAATAATGTGGTTAACATTGTAATAACCAAACCAAGCGTATGCAAGAGATAAAGAGAGATGTAGAGAGGTCATGTGAGAGGTCATGTGACCATGTTCACACATGACACACAGCAGGTGGTTAAGTGTGTGACCTAACATATTTAGGAGAGAGAAAGAGAAGAGAGAGAGAGAGAGAGAGAGAGAGAGAGAGAGAGAGAGAGAGAGAGAGAGAGAGAGAGAGAGAGAGAGAGAGAGAGAGAGAGAGAGAGAAATGGAGGATTGAGAGAAATGGAGAGGGGAGAGCTGGAGAGAGCAACATGGAGAGAGTGAGGGAGAGAGACACTGAGAGGGGGGAGGGAGAGAGAGCGAGAGGTCACTAGGCCAGTTGGACTGCGCTGGTAGCTTAGGTATCGAATTTACACCTAACAGTGGAGGAAGGGGCGGGGGAGGGGATGGTGTGTGTGTGTGTGTGTGTGTGTGTGTGTGTGTGTGTGTGTGTGTGTGTGTGTGTGTGTGTGTGTGTGTGTGTGTGTGTGTGTGTAGGGGGGGGGGGGGGGAGACGGGATAGAAGAGGAGCAGGGAAAATGAGGGAAGGTTGTTTTTTTTTCTTTTTGTTTAGGAACAGGTTTGATAGGCTGAAGGTGTCAGAGGAGAGGCTCCCCTGCCCGCGGGCCTAAGCACCGCCTGCTGTAGTTCCCTTCTGCTGCCACTGGGGGCACTGTCCAGCCAGCCACTCACACACTCAACAGACACCAAGACCACAGGGGGGACGGGACGGACGGACGATGACACCACACAGAGAGGACTGCAAGTCTGCCAGTGACAATTAGAAGAGGACTTGTTGAGTATTTCATTCAACATTTTTGAATGTTTCAATGTTTTGAAGTCTCTCTCTCTCTCTCTCTCTCTCTCTCTCTCTCTCTCTCTCTCTCTCTCTCTCTCTCTCTCTCTCTCTCTCTCTCTCTCTCTCTCTCTCTCTCTCTCCTCTCTCTCTCTCTCTCTCTCTCTCTCTCTCTCTCTCTCTCTCTCTCTCCATCCCATAAGAAACTCAAACTAAATAGAAGACGGCTATACTTTCCTCCGGCGGTTCGGGCGAGCGGCGTCCGCTAAGCCAATCATGGCCTGGGACTGGGCTCACAGCCCATAATAGGCTAATGGGATGCCTCGCCATGGCAACCAGGGCCAACTGCCCTCACAACACAGCGCAGCGGAGCAGCCGCCAGGGCCTCGCTCATGTGATGCTGCTCTGGACAGTTCTCTCTCTCTCTCTTCTCTCTCTCTCTCTCTCCCCCTCCCTCCCTCCTCCCCCTCTCTCTCTCTCTCTCTCTCTCTCTCTCTCTCTCTCTCTCCCTCCCTCTCCCCCACCCTCTTTCCTTCGCCCCCTATCTATCTCTCTCTCTCTCCCCTCCCTCCCTCGCCCCTCCGTCTCTCTGTCTCTCTGCACAGAGGAGCCTATAGGGAGAGAGCCTATTGACTAAGGTGGACAACTTAGGGAAATTTACTTCAGTTTCCTGTTTATTGGGCCACTCCCCCTCCTTCTCCTGTTTTACATTTGACATCTCTCTCTCTCTCTCTCTCTCTCTCTCTCTCTCTCTCTCTCTCTCTCTCTCTCTCTCTCTCTCTCTCTCTCTCTCTCTCTCTCTCTCTCTCTCTCCTCTCTCTCTCTCTCTCTCTCTCTCTCTCTCTCTCCTCTCTCTCTCTCTCTCTCTCTCTCTCTCTCTCTCTCTCTCTCTCTCTCTCTCTCTCTCTCTCTCTCTCTCTCTCTCTCTCTCCTGCCTACACTCATTCCGTAGGCCCACACATTGTCATGCCATTAGCGACAGAGAGACTCCAACAGTAGTGTGTTATTCACTACTGTTGATTTAAAACGCTAACATATGCCACATTCATTTATGCTAATAACGCCTCATTGCCTTTTAGCAAGCCAGAGGAACAAAGCCATGATTTTCTGTTCAATGGGAAGACGGGATAAGAGACAAACATGCAGACAGACAGACAGACAGACAGACAGACAGACAAGCAGCCCTATTGTTTAGTTAAACTGTAGAGCATCAACAGTAAGCATCAGCACTGAGTACATGATGGACCAGCGTTCTCCTATTGGTCCAGCTGACAGAAGCTGGAGCTCTCCTATTGGTCCAGCTGACAGAAGCTGGAGCTCTCCTATTGGTCCAGCTGATGGAAGCAGAGCTCTCCTAATTCCTCGGATTTGAATGGCTTCATCATTTATTTTACACATTTAAACGAGAATAACAAGACCTTGCATGTCACACACTTGTTCCCATACACACACCCACTGATCAAATATTGGGTGTTAGTTGGCGGTGCGTGTGCGTGTGTACGTACCGATGCATATTCCCATTTGTGGTGAACGTCTGAGCACAGACGGAGCACTTGTAGGGTCTCTCCCCGCTGTGCACCAACATGTGGCGGTCCAGTGAGGAGGCGGAGCTCAGCGACTTCCCGCAGATGCTGCAGGAGTGGTCGGTGGCACCCACGTCCGCGTTGTGCTGCACGAGGATGAGAGGCAAGAGATGAGAGGGTCGGAGTGGAGGGATAGAGAGATGGGATGGAAGGATGGAGGGATAGAGAGATGGGATGGAAGGATGGAGGGATAGAGAGATGGGATGGAAGGATGGAGGGATAGAGGAAGAGAGAGATGGAGAGATGAGGCGAAGGAAGGAGGAGAGACAGAGGGACAGGGGTAGGGATGATGGAGATGGCATGAAGCGATGGAGGGACGTGACGGATGGAAGGGTTAGGGGAAAGAGAAAGAGAAAGAGAGAGAGAGAGAGAGAAAGAGAAAGAGAAAGAGAGAGAGAGAAGAGGAAGAGAAAGAGGAAGAGAAAGAGAAAGAGAAAGAGAAAGAGAGAGAGATTGCATGTAGGAGGATGAACAGGCCGAGAGGTAGAGAGCAAAAAAAGGTAATGTGGGAATGAGAGAGAGAGAAAATGAAAGGTTAGGGAACAAAGTCTTGCATGCCTCTTTCTACAGTGACCTCGAATGGAAAAGTGGGCTGAACACTAAGTGCTACTTCCAATTAAGCCAGGGGAACATGGCAGTGGATGGTAAACGCAATGCAAACTGTACACGTCAGCTATTGATGCTACATTCGGTATGGTCTGTATTTACCTGTCTGATATGCATAGTTAGCTGGTGTTGTGACTGGCAGTTCTTGTTACACAGTGGGCAGATGTGTGTAAAGCTTTCATCTTTGGCCTCCTGCAAAAGAATAGTACAAAAAAAGCACATATTTGACTTGAAAATCACACACACCGACACCTGTTTCTTCACACACACACACACACACACACACACACACACACACACACACACACACCACACACACACACACACACACACACACACACACACACACACACACACACACACACACACACACACACACACACACACACACACACACACACACACACACACACACACACACACACACGAAGCAGAGCCTTCCTGTTCAGGAAAGGATGATGTTGTGTGGAATGCAGCAATGCATGATGGGAGACTACACAGTTCCTGATGGTCTTCCTACCGTGTGTGTGTGTGTGTGTGTGTTGGCGTACCGGGTTACGTCGTGCATTGCGGTTGGTGATTGCTCCTCTGGTGGGCGTGGACTTGTTGGGGGAGGAGCTAAGGGGAAAGCAGAGGCCAAGGAGGATCAGACGTCATGACAACACAGTAAGCAACAAACAAGGAACATTGTTGCCAAAAGCAACAGTGTTGGCTGTTTATCCGAGGACATGCTTTATGCCTACCACCACTGGCCTTTAGTTCTAATGTTGTCCATGAACCGATGACATTAAGTCAAGCAGGTGGGGGTTCTACGGGAACTACCTGTCGGGGTCCCCGTCTTCTCCGTTGATGGTCCCCGCGGCCGACATCACTGCCGACATCATGGCGTTGATCGGCGAGAGGTAATCCCCTCTTTCCCGGGCTCCTCCTCCTTCTTCATCATCCAGCCCCTCCTCCTCCTCCTCCTCCTCCTCCTCCAGCTCCTCCCTCACACTCTCTCCGTTCTCCGCTCCTCCGCTGTCTCCATCTCCGTTCTGGAGCTCTTCCTCCTCTTCCTCCATCTCCATCGCCTCTCCATCCATAACTCTGTCACTCCCTGCTGGAGAGAGAGAGACGAGACAGATGTTATTACATTAAATTAATTAAGTAATGGTTACACTCGTTAAGGTTAAGTAGCATTACAATTGTAGTTACAATGACTATCTTTATTTGTAAAGCACCTTTAAAAACAAACAATGTTTACAAAGTGCTTTTATATGCACAATAAAAACACAAATATCTGCAACACTTAAACTTAAAGGGATGCACAGAGATATCTGTCCATTGGTTTGAATAAGCCACTAACCACCTTCGGAAAACTATTTCAAATTGTATTCCCCTCACATGCGCAGGAGCTAGGCTACTGTAACCCTGCAAGTCAATGGAAGAGGCTAACGGGAAGCAAACGCTATCCCAGCGAACCCTGTCTTCTGGACGCACAATGATGAATGTGTTGTGTGACTTAAACGACTTGTCTAGATCTGGTAAGACAAGCAAAAGCCTGTTCACAGATATCTAGGCGTATCCCGTTAAGTTAAGAGTGTGTGTGTGTGTGTGTGTGTGTGTGTGTGTGTGTGTGTGTGTGTGTGTGTGTGTGTGTGTGTGTGTGTATGTACCTTTGAGGTTGTGTGTGTTCTCTGGAAGTCCAGCCTCCTCCTCTTGGCTTAATTCACTATTGGCTCCTCCCACTTCTCGCTGCTCCTCCGTGGAGTTCTCCATCACTGTCCGGGGGAGAACACACACGTCAGTTTGTGTGTTGAGGAGCGAGCCTGACACCATGTTGAAATGAGGGGACGTTTTATGTTTTATGGGGACATCCGCTCCTTCCTCACTTGTCCACACACACACACACACACACACACACACACACACACGGCAACATATGTAACGCACGATGTCATTGCTTGGCCCCCGTGTGTTGTGACGGTGGTTGCCATGACGGCCGTGCCGATGAGAAACCCCGGAGCTATAGGCTCAAAGTGCTCGGCGCCTCGGGGACTAGCTCCCTGGTCAGCACCCCCTGCTGCCCGGGATATTGGTTTCTTCCAACTTCCCGACTAGTGCTTGTATGTTGCATCGTATGTTCGTAGAACGTACGATAGGCAGCAAGACGCTTGTTCGTTTGAAACCCTCC
This sequence comes from Muraenolepis orangiensis, assembly GCA_027704905.1. Classification (NCBI taxonomy): domain Eukaryota; kingdom Metazoa; phylum Chordata; class Actinopteri; order Gadiformes; family Muraenolepididae; genus Muraenolepis; species Muraenolepis orangiensis. The sequence goes on along the minus strand of CM051020.1, from coordinate 18,732,719 downwards.
GTTCCCGGCCGATTTAGCCGGGAACCGCAAAGTAACTAAACTGCCAAACAAACACACTTTTGAACACCCAACAAAATAGTCTGATGAGTTCTGCTCTCTCAGTAGTAGTGTTTACAACGTGTGTGTGTGTGTGTGTGTGTGTGTGTGTGTGTGTGTGTGTGTGTGTTGTGTGGTGTGTGTGTGTGTGCACTGCAGTGGCCTTGGCTCCATAAGGGAATTAATAGAGTCTGGTCTTGGCCCGCGGCCTAGTGGACAAGAGGGGATGTATGGTTTATAGACCTCCCACCTGTCTCCCCCCCCCCAACTGTGGCAGAGACACGGGGCGACCGACATAGTAACAGAGCAGGGGAGAGAGAGAGAGAGAGAGAGAGAGAGAGAGAGAGAGAGAGAGAGAGAGAGAGAGAGAGAGAGAGAGAGAGAGAGAGAGAGAGAGAGAGAGAGAGAGACATAGATAAAGATGGAGATAGAGATGGAAAGAGAGACAGAATCAGCAATGCAGTCTTGTCGTGTTTGTACTAATAATGAAAGGATGTGTGACTTGTGAAGAGGAAAAGAGGAGGAGGAGGAGGAGGAGGAGGAGGAGGAGGGGAGAATGGATATGTGAAGAAGAGGAGAGAGGGGGAGGAAGAGAAGACTAAGACTTTTTTTCTTTTCTTTTTTTCAGAGGAGAGAACAGAGGTAATTACAGCTTCCTGTTTAGCATCCCCCACAGGAAGTCACTCTCCAGAACTGGCCACTTCCTTTTTTTTTTTCGAGCTGTGTGTGTGTGTGTGTGTGTGTGTGTGTGTGTGTGTGTGTGTGTGTGTGTGTGTGTGTGTGTGTGTGTGTGTTTTACATTCCTTCTGTGTAGGAAAAATGAAGACAAGGGGAAAAGCAGTTGATGGAGGAGGAGGAGGAGGAGGATGAAGAGGAGGAGGAGGAGGAGGAGGAGGGAGGAGGGGGGAGAGGAGGAGGGGGGGGGGAGGGGGAGGAGGAGGAGGATGAAGAGGAGGAGGGTGGAGGAGGAGGAGGAAGAGGAAGAGGACGAAGAGGATGAAGAGGATGAAGAGGAGGAGGAGGAGGAGAGACGGATGCTTTTGAAATGAGAATAAAGCAAGCGATGGTGTAGAGTCAGGAGGAACCAGGAAGAGCCTGACCTCTGGAGGGGGGGTGACCTCTGGAGGGGGGTGACCTCTGGAGGGGGGGTGACCTCTGGAGGGGGGATGACCTCTGGAGGGGGGGGTGACCTTAAAAACCAATGCTTTTTATTCTTCAAAACATGAAATCATCTAGTGTCGGCAAATTGGGTATACAGTATATATATATATATATATATATATATATATATATTATATATGATATATAACAACGTTTATATTACAGAGCCGTGAGCGCGGTGCTGGAGGAGACGTGTCTCTGCCAGCTCCCGCCGCTTGTTTTAAGTTTATCTTGTACCTTTTAACTATTTTATGCGCTATGGGATTACAGCACGTCACCATGTGTGTTCTCACGTGTGATCGCCCACCAACACATCATCCAACAGACATCCTACTGCTGTAGGGAATGGGGAGTTAACATTCCATTGTACTTGTACTTGTCTAAATACCGAAATATAGAAATGCACTGCATAAACAATAACAACAAAAAAAAGACGATATCCTTATTTTATTTGTAATTCAAAAGTTTTGAATAGTGCGTCTCCGGGGTTTAAGTGATGAAATGGAACATTCAGTGATAACAGTAGAGAAGCTGTAGTAGACTGAAAGAGACCCTCAACAGAACCAATAGATGGAGACAAGCAGCGAGAGAGCAGTCAGGCTCAGACCTGAGTGACTGGGGACAACTGGTAGTGTGTGTGTGCGCGCACGCAAATGCACCTGCCACACACAAACACACATAACAAACAAGAGGAGACGACTACTGACTCACATCACTTCTTCATCTCAGAGAGAGAGAGAGAGAGAGAGAGAGAGAGAGAGAGAGAGAGAGAGAGAGAGAGAGAGAGAGAGAGAGAGAGAGAGAGAGAGGAGAGAGAGAGAGAGAGAGAGAGAGAGAGAGAGAGAGAGAGAGAGAGAGAGAGAGAGAGAGAGGAGAGAGAGAGAGAGAGAGAGAGAGAGAGAGAGAGAGAGAGAGAGAGAGAGAGAGAGAGAGGAGAGAGAGAGAGAGAGAGAGAGAGAGAGAGAGAGAGAGAGAGGCTATTCTAGTGCATGGCTAGCACTTTTTACTGCCTGCTAAAACGAATGGCAACAGATGGTTAGAGAGAGGAGATGGAGAGAGGAGGGGGGGGGGGGGGGGGTAACGAGAGAAGGTGACGTGACAAAAAGATGAATGATCAAAACAATATGAAGAGATCAAGTCAAGAGGGAAAAGAGAGAACAAGAGAGAGATATGAAGCGTTGGTCGGGGGGAAACCTAGTTTCAACACATGCCCTCACCCAGGAATTAATAGGCAGAGTTAACAGAAGAGTGGCACTTAGCGGCAGCTAGCTCTGCTAACCCCGACTGTTAACGGCTGCAAGCCTTTTTTTGCGCAATTTGCGCGCAGTGTGTGCTAGCAGCTACACGTGGCGGCTAGCAAATTTCGCAAGGTTCCCCCCCCCCCACCCCCAGTATTGGGGAAGGCGCCGAATCCAAGATTGAATTGTGGATTGTCGCCTTTCTAGTCGTTTGTAGTTCTTAAGATGTCATTCTTGCTGGCTATTGTTTTAAAAGTGGGTGACCCTATAGGATATTAAATGAATGATATTTAAAGAACCCTTAAACATAATCAGTGCCAAATGCCATCAAAGCCCAGGACTCTTCTCATCCATGTGTTTCCTAAGTAGAAAGCCACCGTATACACAGAGACATACACACTGAATGCATGTCTGTATACATGTAGCCTGTGTCAGGATGTCCGGTGTGTGTGTGTGTGTGTGTGTGTGTGTGTGTGTGTGTGTGTGTGTGTGTGTGTGTGTGTGTGTGTGTGTGTGTGTGTGTGTGTGTGTGTGTGTGTGTGTGTGTGTGTGTGTGTGTGTGTGTGTGTGTGTGTGTGTGTGTGTGTGTGTGTTACATCTGTTCCCAGCCATCATCGTCACTCCAGAACTGACACTCCCTCCCTCCCTTCTGACACACACACACACACACACACATGCCCCCACCCACCCTGGGTTCTTACACATCCTTGTGAAGAAGCCACAGAGGCGGGTGGAGCTGCGTGTGTGTGTGCAAGAGAAGAGAGAGACAGAGAGAGACAGAGACAGAGACAGAGAGAGAGAGAGAGAGAGAGAGAGAGAGAGAGAGAGAGAGAGAGAGAGAGAGAGAGAGAGAGAGAGGCAGAGAGAGAGAGAGAGAAAAAGACAGAGAATGAGAGACAGAGGCAGAGAGAGAGACAGCGAGAGAGAGAGACACAGAGGCAGAGACAGAGAGAGAGAGACAGCGAGAGATAGAGAGAGACCGCGAGAGAGAGAGACAGAGAAAAAGACAGAGAATGAGAGACAGAGGCAGAGAGAGAGACAGCGAGAGAGAGAGACACAGAGGCAGAGAGAGACAGAACGAGAGACAGAGAACGAGAGAGAGAGACAGAACGAGCACAGAGAGACAGAGATGGAAAAGTTGCTTCCCTCTGCCAAAGTGCTGCAAACAAGGAATGCTCCCTCCCTGCCTCCCTCTACTCCTCCCTCCCTCTCTCTCTCTCCCCATCTTGTGACTCTCTCATTCCATCCTCCGGTCTATCCAGTCCACAGTGTATTCAGACCTCTCTCTCTCTCTCTCTCTCTCTCTCATCTGAAGACACCCATCATTCTTCTCGTCATATTTACGGCCATAACTCTCTTTATTATTTTCCTCAGAAGAACGTGTCATACAATGACTTACTGTAGTGTCCGACGTGTTGGACCATCAACTGTGTTATTAGAAAAAAAAAATGATAAGCAAGAAGTCTAAATATCACTCCTATTAAAATAAATATTACATGTCTTTCTCTACAAGTCATCCAGCAACAGGTGTACCTGTACACGTCTGTATGAAGCCTGTTAAGTGTGTGTCAGTGTGTGTGTGTGTGTCAGTGTGTGGGGGGGGGGAGAGCATCCAGTGACCATATGTTAGCTCTTTATTACTTCCAGTCCTAACTGCCACACTCTATCCATCTCTGACACACACACACACACACACACACACACACACACACACACACACACACACACACACACACACACACACACACACACACACCACACACACACACACACACACACACACACACACACACACACACACACACACACACACACACACACACACCCTTTCATAAAAAGTGACATTCCTTCAAACCTGTCGATCAGGCCACCTTAAAAGCTATGAAATGTTACTGTCAAAATCGTGAGTAGCTTAGGTAAAATACTAGAAAATAAGTTTAATGTTTGTTTACATTGTAATTGCATTCATGGCCCCAATTGTTCTGCCGATGAAAAGCAATGACCTAACACATCTGGTGCTAATTATGCTAAGCTAGTTAACGGTTGAACACTTCCACACGTTTAGCCTCTGAAGCCAAGATGGCTACCAGTGTACCGAGTTGGACAAGTACACTGAAGCGGCTATAGCACTGTATAGCAATTCAAGCTCAACCTAATTAACGCAGCAACTTAGCTCTATAAATAAGTAACAGTCTCTCTCTTTCTATATATATATATATATATATATATATATATATATATATATATATATATATATATATATTATTATTTATTATTATTTATTATTTATTTATTTATTTATTTATTTAATACCACAAAATACAAGATAAAACATTGACTCATAGTGACCTTCTCTGTCTCTCTTCCTCTAAAGTGCAACAGGAAACACACACACACTCCCTCCCGGGTCACAAGAGAACACTTTTCATGCTTCCAGGAGAGGGAGTACGTGTGAAGGAGCAGCGAGAGAGATTAATAACAGTCTCTCTCTCTCAACTGTAAGCACCCCTCTCTCTCTCTCTCTCTCTCTCTCTCTCTCTCTCTCTCTCTCTCTCTCTCTCTCTCTCTCTCTCTCTCTCTCTCTCTCTCTCTCTCTCTCTCTCTCTCTCTCTCTCTCTCTCTCTCTCTCTCTCTCTCTCTCTCTCTCTCTCTCTCTCTCTCTCTCTCTCTCTCTCTCTCTCTCTCTCTCTCTCTCTCCTCATCTCTCCTCCTCTCACACTCAGCTGTTAATACCCATCCTCCACTCTCCTGGATCTCCCTCTCCCCCTCTTTCTTTCTTTCTCTCTCTCTCTCTCTCTCTCTCTCTCTCTCTCCCTCCCTCTCCCCCGCTCGCTCTCTCTGACGGTACTTTGCCCTAACTTGTTAAATCCACACAAAACGACACCCATTATTTCACTAAACACACACACACACACACACACACACACACACTCTCTCTCTCGCTCTCTCCCAGGGCAATCACAACAGGTAGAGCACAGTCTCTCTCTCTGTGTATCAGTTGGTCAGACAGACAGAGCAAAAGAGAGAGACAGGGAAGGAGTGGTGTCCTAGCCCATCCCCCCCCCTCCCCCCTCTGTCTATCTTTACCCCAGCCTCCCCCCACCTCTCCCCACCTCTCCCCCTTCCAAAGGTTAAACCGACGATGCTGCTCTATGTTTACATGGAGGGAGGGAGGGAGGGGGGGGGAGGGAGGGAGGGAGGGAGGGAGGGGGGATCATCCAGGGCATGACTTGACGTGGTTGAGTCGGTACCTCGTCCCGTTGCAACAAACCACCATTCATCCTCCATTTGGATACGATTGGAAACTCAACGCGGAGTGCGTGTGCGTGCGTGCGTGCGTGTGCGTGCGTGCGTGTGCGTGCGCGTGTGTCACACGAGGCGGCTTTTTACTCCTGTCTGCGCTACGGTAGCGGTTTGGTTTCTGACGGGGGAAGTTTGAGAACTCCTCTTCCTCTCCTCCCCTCCCGTTCCATCTCTCCCCTTGCATCACCTCGTCTTTCAGGCTTTGCCGCTATCTGCCGTGTGTGTGTGTGTGTACGCGCGTGTGTGTGTGTGTGTGTGTGTGTGTGTGTGTGTGTGTGTGTGTGTGTGTGTGTGTGTGTGTGTGTGTGTGTGTGTGTGTGTGTGTGTGTGTGTGTGTGTGTGTGTGTGTGTGTGTGTGTGCGTGCGTGCGTGTTCTCCCACGTGCTGCCTGAGGGTTAAAGAGTCTTCGTTAAGTTCTGCCCGGTTACAGATTGACAAATGTGTGCTTGATTGGATCAGTTCAGTACCGGGGCAAACACACACACACACAAACCGAACACACACACACACACACAAACCGAACACACACACACACACACCGAACACACACACACACACACCGAACACACACACTGGAGTTTAGACCCAGAGTAATAAAGCAACAGGATATCACCATCCCTGTGAGAGTGCTACTGTACACAGGGGGCGAGAGAGGCAACAGAAAGACAGAGAGAAGAGAGAGAGAGGAGAGAGAGAGAAGGGGAGGGGTGTCTCTCCACCAACCACTGAGCAGGCCCACTATGGAAAATGTCCGCCAGCTCTCAGCCAATCATAAGTGAATTCCTTCACACTCTCTTGCACGCGCACACACACATGGATGAGTGAGGATGACTGCACACGATACACACAAGCACTAAAAAGGTGTGTGCGAGACTATCATCGTGATAATTAACATGTCATTAAATATTTGGTCATTTTTTATATTTGAAGGAACATTTCAATTTAGTTTCAGAATTACGATTTGAGACATAACGTTTAACAAGTTTAACTTTGAACACACATCCAAAAAGTTTGATACAGTACATATTTAAAAAATGTGAGTATATTAGTAGCAGTAGTATAACAAAAACTATCTAGTGAACGACGGAAAGACGAGAGAGAGAGAGAGAGAGAGAGAGAGAGAGAGAGAGAGAGAGAGAGAGAGAGAGAGAGAGAGAGAGAGAGAGAGAGGAGAGAGAGAGAGAGAGAGAGAGAGGAGAGAGAGAGAGAGAGAGAGAGAGAGAGAGAGAGAGAGAGAGAGAGAGAGAGAGAGAGAGAGAGAGAGAGAGAGAGAGAGAGAGAGAGCTTGGGCTAGCATGCCATGCACAGACAACAGGTAAAGATGGCAGAGGTAAGAGGGGGGGGGGGGGGGGGTGGTGGGGGTGTCTGTTCCACAGGTTGAGACACTTGACTGCGATCCCGCATGCCGCCACCAGGGCGGCGACCGCAAGACTGAAACTCAAGCTGCTCAAGGGAACTGCGGCAGCAACAGGGGATGGATCAAAACAAAAGCGCCAGCAAGACCGGACATGCGACAAAGCGCTGGGAGGCTTTTGGTCACATGACCGAAGCGGGTAAGAGACGCTTAAAGCATTTAAGATGTGTTGCTGTTTTTTTGGGGGGGGGGGGGGGGGGGGGTTTGGGACACTGCAGTGCCGTTGAGAGTAGTTCAACTTGGATGGTTAAATGGGGGAGCTTAGCGACGTGCCTTGGCGTGGAGAGGAGGTGGTGGAGGAGAGACGAGGTGGTGGAGGAGAGACGAGGTGGTGGAGGAGAGACGAGGTGGTGGAGGAGAGACGGGGGGAGAGAGGCTGTAAGACCATGGTGATGACGGCCGGCGTGTTGTCAGAGGCGGAGTTAGGGTGGGCGTGGATATGGGGGGGGGGGGGGGGGGGGGTGAGAGTACGCTTGAAGAAGAGGGCGACTGAGAAAATACGAAGGTGACAAAAAAAGAAAAGAAAAAGAGGCAACGAATGGGAAGAGGAAGAGAATGGGATGAGAGGCGGGCGGATGAAACGAGGACAGGAGATAGAGGGGGGGACGGGGGAGCAGGTGGTGGATGGACGGGGGGACGGAGGCAGAGGAGGATGGCGGAAGCCGAGGCAGGCACGGTGGCTGGGGTCATATTTACCGGCGCTCTCGGGTGCCCAGACCAAGGGGCCAGCGTTGTGGCACAGCTGGGCTCGAACCTGCGGACGACTCAGGGTAGGGGTGGGGCGGGTTCTGGGGGGGGGGGGGGGTTTGTGTCGGCCCCACCGAGATGTGTGTGTGTGTCTGCGACCACTGCTCACACTGCAGGGGAGATCACAGAGACACAGGGCGTCAGCAACAACACAATTGCGTACGTACACACACGCACAGACACACACACACACACACACTCTGCATACAGTAGTGCATTGTGTACAGCAAGCATGCACATGTGCATGCTTGGTCAAGTAAATACTTATAGCCAATATAAGCTTCACATTTAAAGATATTGCCAATATTTGTGCTGCAGCTGTAAACAAATATAATAAAAAAATAACACAAAATATATTTGTATTTATATCCACGCATGCACATGTAAAACACACACACCACGCTAACAAACTCAAAAGCATCATCAGAATAGGCATCATGGGAATAAGGCATGCACTGGACACGGCGGAATGCATCACAACAAAACACACAGCACAGCAAAACCACATCATCAACACAACACGTGGTCCAGTACCACTTCTGCAAGGGGAGCTAACCGCTAGCCAGCTAGCTAGTCCACAAAGGCGGTAAACCGCTACCATCAGCTACTGCTAAACCGGTTTAACTTAAAAGGCGTGTGCCGAGCCAGAGTTAGAGCCAGAGAGAGACATAAAGAGAGAGCCAGAGAGAGAGAGAGAGAGAGGAGAGAGAGAGAGAGAGAGGAAGAGAGAGAGAGGAGAGAGAGAGCGAGAGCATAAAGAGAGAGACATAAAGAGAGAGAGAGACAGAGAAAGAGAAAGAGACAAAGGAAGAGATTGTGATATTCATTAAATATGAAGTGTTCCAATTTATACAGTGAGGAGTGTTCTGGTTAAACAAACAAATGCCTCTCCCTGATTTGAGATAACCAACGTTGCCGATGATTTGTGTCTTAAATGACTCATGTGCAGCCAACCGGCAATTAGGAGCCAGGAGAGAGAGAAACACAAAGTGTGACACAACGAGCGACACAAGATGAGAACCAGAACGGACAACAGAGGGACGACTGGATAGAGATGCTTAAGACAGACGGGAGATAAGTGGAGAGAGATGAGAGAGAGAGAGAGAGAGAGAGAGAGAGAGAGAGGAGAGAGAGAGAGAGAGAGAGAGAGGAGAGAGAGAGAGAGAGAGAGAGAGAGAGAGAGAGAGAGAGAGAGAGAGAGAGAGAGAGAGAGAGAGAGAGAGAGAGAGAGAGAGAGAGAGAGAGAGAGAGAGAGAGAGAGAGGAGAGAGAGAGAGAGAGAGAGAGAGAGAGAGAGAGATTAAGGGATTAGAAGCAGGTTAGGCTAATGAGTGGTCAGCGGTGGATGGGCTGGAGATGAGATGAAAGCAAAATAGAGGAGAGGACAGGAAGTGGAAGAATAACTGTAATTAACTCACTACACAGCATGAAGCATCTTTCCACCCGGCTAGCTGAAATTCCCAGTTTATTTTGAATAATAATGAATGACACATTTAGCTAGCCTTTTGAAAAGATGCTACGCCCAATTGATCATGTTTTTTGAATTGATCGATTTGGCTAGCCTTGAGGAACGACGCTACGCGGCTACACTCGCCCTGCCAACGCATCCGCCCCAACACAGAGCGAGCGAGTAAGGAACGCCAGCTGCGTCGAACCGCCATCAGATGGAATCCAATGCTAACGCTGTAGCTTTGTAAAGGCTAAAGCAATTAAATGTGTGCCAACACGTTGACACACATTAATGCTGAGGTCGCGGTGATCACTTGCTAGTAGTTTGGCGACTTTAGTGGCGGGGGGGAGGGGGGCATTTAACAGTTAAAGATGCTTGTGACCAGAGACCATGGGGGGCTGCTTCCATTCGGTGGTCTACGACACTCGGAGGATTAAAAATAACCTGACTGGGAAGAGGACGACCACCAGGAATGTGTGTGTGTGTGTGTGTTGTGTGTGTGTGTGTGGTGTGTGTGTGTGTGTGTGTGTGTGTGTGTGTGTGTGTGTGTGTGTGTGTGTGTGTGTGTGTGTGTGTGTGTGTGTGTGTGTGTGTTGTGGTGTGTGTGGAAGAATGCTGCTCTGCTTTTGGGTGACAGGCACAGACAAGTGCAGAGGGCCTGGAGGAGAGTAGAGGAGGAGGAGAAAGAAGTCCTGCTCTCGTTTGTTTTACGCTTCACGCTGTTCATCTCTCTCTCCCTCCCCCCCCCCCCTCTCCCTCCCCTCCCCCCCCCCCCCCTCTCTCTCTCCCTCCCTCTCTCTCTCTCTCTCTCTATTTCCCTCCCTCCCCCCCTCTCTCTCTCCCCATCTCCCTCCCTCTCCCTCTCTCTCTCTCTCTCTCTCCATCTCCCTTCCTCTCTCTCCTCTCCCTCTCTCTCTCTCTCCCCATCTCCCTTCCTCTCTCTCCTCTCCCTCTCTCTCTCTCTCTCTCTCCCTCCCCCCATCTCCCTCTCCCCCCACCAGCAGCATTCCCACTGCACTTATTAGCAAACGTGTGTCAAAGCCTCAAATGTTTCATAAGTGCGTTGCAACACCTCGTGGTCTCACTTCCTAACAAAAACCATCAATCTGTTCATCACTCATGGTGAGAGACAACGGGAAAACAAGATGGGGGCCCAGGATGTTTGGTGTGAACCAAGAACCACTGGAGGGAGAGAGGATGAGAGGGAGCAGTGGAAAAACACAAACCCAGGGTGTGGAACAGCTAAACCCTGAATGAGGAAGAAAGAAGTGGTGGAGAGAGAGAGAGGAGAGAGAGAGAGAGAGAGAGAGAGAGAGAAGAGAGAGAGAGAGAGAGAGAGAGAGAGAGAGAGAGAGAGAGAGAGAGACGAGAGAGAGAGAGAGAGAGAGAGAGAGAGAGAGAGAGCGAGAGAGAGAGGAGAGAGAGAGAGAGAGAGAGAGAGAGAGAGGCTTGTATTAAGCGAGAGATAGAGAGTAAGACACAGAGAAACGGAAAGAACAAACAAATTGCTAAAAAGGAAATCAAACACGCTGTAGAGAAAACTATAAGAGGAAGTGGAAAATATGAGAAAAGAAGAAGAAAGAAAGAAAGGAGAAACAGTCGGCGTGAAGGAGGAGACGCCGAGGGGGAGAATCTGGTTGGACCAGAAGGGCCAGTTTACCGTTGAGCCCGCAGCCCAACAGTAAGCCTTCCTCTCATTGGACGCCTAACCGGCAGCGCTGATGAAACCTCAGAGGTGATAGGCCCACGGCCCAGTGGCTGGCTCTGCCTCAAGGACAATAGCTCTCGCATTCTCTCTCTCGCCCTCTCTCTCTCTCTCTCCCTCTCTCTCTCATCCTTATTGCAACAAAAAACACACACACACACACACACACACAACCTGTGTGAGAGTGCACGTTTAAAGGGTTGTAACTAACACTTTGATTAACGTTAACGACAGCAGATGCCATCACAGAGGACCAGAGTCCAAAGTGATGTCTTAAATGGGGGTTTTCTTTACCAGCAAAGCCAAGCAGCCAAGAAAAACTCCACCAGATATGTTAACTTAACTGCAACATTAAAGCAGCAAACATTTGTTAATTGCACTCTAAAATAAACAACTTAATAAATATAAGAATAAATGACTCGAACACCGTGGAGTACACGCCGTGTTTCTCCAGCAGCTGGCGGGGAGAGGGAGATGGGGGGGGGGGGGGGGGGGGGAGAGGGAGATGGGGGGGAGAGGGCGATGGGGGGGGGGGGGGGGAGAGGGAGATGGGGGGGAGAGGGCGATGGGGGGGGAGAGGGAGATGGGGGGGAGAGGGCGATGGGGGGGGGGGGGAGAGGGAGAGGGGGATGGGGAGGGGGAGAGGGGGAGATGGGGGGGAGGGAGATGGGGGGGAGAGGGAGAGGGAGATGGGGGGAGGGGGAGATGGGGGGGTGAGGGGAGGGAGATGGGGGGAGAGTGAGATGGGGGGAGAGGGAGATGGAGGTGGGGGGCGGGGGAGGGAGATGGGGGGGGGAGGGGGAGAGGGAGATGAGGGGGAGATGGGGGGGGGAGAGGGAGATTTCGGGGGGGGGGGGGGGGGGGGGCCATGGTTACCTCTCCTCCTCCAACCCTCCACCGCTCACAAACACATGCTGCTGGCGTCCGAAATCGGCAAGATTAGCGAGACCAGTGAGAACCACAGGCCCTAATCTCAAACGTCTGCGCTCAACTGAAAAAGCCGCTAGTCTGGTATAAAAAAACAAAACAAGCAGGGTGCTTTTTTTCCTGGCTCACAATGGGCCTTTGTAGGGGGGGGGGGGGGTCTACCCTCGACACTAATTATTAGAAAAATTAATGCAAATTATTATTGGAAATATATGGGTACAGGAAGGCAGGACACGGTTGTAATTCAAGATTTTTTCATATTTTCATCGGAAATAAAATGGCTTGCATTGCATGTGAAATCACAGGAAGTCTGTGAGCCTCTTCCGTTAGCGCTAGCTTCACAACGAAGCGTCAGTCCAAACAGTGCAGAGGGGAGTTGACTCATCCAGGCAGGCCGGGTGGATGAGAGGGGAGTTGACTCATCCAGGCAGGCCGGGTGGATGAGAGGGGAGTTGACTCATCCAGGCAGGCCGGGTGGATGAGAGGGGAGTTGACTCATCCAGGCAGGCCGGGTGGATGAGAGGGGAGTTGACTCATCCAGGCAGGCCGGGTGGATGAGAGGGGAGTTGACTCATCCAGGCAGGCCGGGTGGATGAGAGGGGAGTTGACTCATCCAGGCAGGCCGGGTGGATGAGAGGGGAGCTGACGGCTGGAAGTCAAAGACGTCCTATTTAAGATTAGGTTCCGTCTGTTTGCCGATATTAAAAACACATTTTGTAGGGGGGGGGGGGGGGGGGGGTTTAATTGAAATTTTTACTTTTAATTTGTATCATTTTGGCGCTGGCCAAACCATGGATGCACACCCAGCTACCCTCAACCCCCCCCCCCCAAACACACACACACACACACACAGGTCACAGTTGATGAAGCTCCTAAACCAGGTCAAGACGCTGAGTTGGGGTAACGACCAGCTGCTGGGAAGTGGCCTGGTCGTCGGCGTAACCTTCCCGCGGTGGGGAGAGAGTTCAAGGGTTCAATTCCCAGTGGCGAGCACACAGCACCTTGCTCAGAGGAGAGAGAGAGGGGGGGGGGGGGGCTCTAGTAAAGTCAACATGATGAGACTCGCAGAGGAGTCAAAACCAAGAGTTAACGAAACCAGAGTCTAAACCATGTCAAAACCAAGCGTCTAAACCACAGTCTAAACCATGTCAAAACCAAGCGTCTAAACCACAGTCTAAACCATGTCAAAACCAAGCGTCTAAACCCAGTCTAAACCATGTCAAAACCAAGCGTCTAAACCACAGTCTAAACCATGTCAAAACCAAGCGTCTAAACCACAACAACAACAACAACACAAAAGTCAAAGTAAAGTACCAAACAGAAAGAAGTTTTGTTTTTTTAACGCTGAGTCATCACTCAGGTGTGGCTAGTCCCCATCCTCTGTTGTGTGCGTTCACATCATGACACAGCAGAACCACTTCCTTGGTCTGGACCACTGACGCCGCCCCCATGGCTCGATTCCTCATTATATAATGTACGATCGGTCACCCAAACGTCTGCAGATGACCACCGCGCACCAATTAAAATCCTCTGACCTCCAACAGTCTACTGCCACCAGCGTGTGTGTGTGTGTGTGTGTGTGTGTGTGTGTGTGTGTGTGTGTCAGTTGTTCATTAACTTCAACTCTGCTCTGTACCTTATACTGCCCCCTCTCTACCTCTTTGTCTCTCACACGCATTGTTCTCTTATCAGTTAATTCTTCACCTCCTAGGACACACACACACACACACACACACACACACACACACACACACACACACACACACACACACACACACACACACACACACACACACACACACACACACACACACACACACACACACACACACACACACACACACACACACACACACACACACACACACACACAGCAGTAAGTCCTAACAGGGAGCTCCTGACAACATGCTGAGCAGCTGTCACACACACACACACACACACACACACACACACAACAGGTGTGGGAGACAGGCAACGACTTCTGGCCTCTCCTCTTAAAAAACGCTATTCATTCACACCAAGCTAACAGATGCTAACCTGGCCTGCCTACACTAGCACATTGTGTGTGTGTGTGTGTGTGTGTGTGTGTGTGTGTGTGTGTGTGTGTGTGTGTGTGTGTGTGTGTGTGTGTGTGTGTGTGTGTGTGTGTGTGTGTGTGTGTGTGTCAGCCACTTGTATTCTCCATTAGCCATCATTCTAACGGTTCCAAGTCACCAGATGCTAACCTTGCCATGAAACGACAGGGACAGCGGTCTGTGTGTGTGTGGGTCCTAGGTGAAGACAGTACGGTAATAAATTTCATTTAATTATATCTTGTTAACGGTAACTGTTACATGTTCATCCACATGATACAGTGTGTGTGTGTGTGTGTGTGGTGTGTGTGTGTGTGTGTGTGTGTGTGTGTGTGTGTGTGTGTGTGTGTGTGTGTGTGGTGTGTGTGTGTGGTGTGTGTGTGTGTGGAGAACCCCCAATACCTGGAGAGACCAGTGGGGCCAGGCACCCCCTAATCATCATCACATCATGCGGAGACACTTAACACAAAGATGGATCTGAATCCCTTTAAAGTCCCAAAAGCCTAACCTCTCCTCCTCACCCCATGCTCTACTAACAACCAACCTTCGTCCATCTCCGCCCCCGGGCTCAGTCGCTCCGACCTCCCTCCATCCCATAATATGAAGCCCTGTTCTCCTGCTCTCCCTCGTTGCCCTGCGGTGCTGTGAGGGCTCTCTTCCAACAGTTGTCGGGCCAACAAGAGACACATTCACACTCCGCATGGCAAAGTTAATGATACCCTACCCCCGCATCCAGCACACACACACACACACGTCCAGACAGAGGGGTGCGTGTATGTGTGTGTGTGCAGAAGAGTACAGGACTCGGTACACCAACGCTACACAACAGCTGGTGTACAAACACACACACACACACATACAGCTGGCCACATCCCGCACATAGTGGCCATTGAGCGATCAGGTCTCTCATCTCTCTGGATCCGCAGAGAGCCAGAGACCAACCAGACCTCCTGAAGACACGCACAGCTGAAGGACACGGGGGGTCCGCGGCTACACGGCGGCCATGATGGCTTTCGCCAGCTAAGCTAGTAGCGGCAGAGGGCTACAGTGTTGTTAAGAGGAGACGGGTGATGTCATGACAACAACGGCTCTCTCTCTCTCTACCTGAAATACAGGATATGTGTGTTAAACCTTGAGGCCACAGAGCAGGCTCACACACGCCAGAGCTGTTGCTGTCTTACACACACACACACCCCCCCCTCCCCCCCGACTGTAAAGGTAAGACTGTAAGCTTCAGAAGAGATGACAAGATGGAGTGATGGAGCTAGAGACAGAAGAAGGCCAGAGCAGGGGGGGGGGGGGGGGAAGAGAGAGAGAGAGAGAGAGAGAGAGAGAGAGAGAGAGAGAGAGAGAGAGAGAGAGAGAGAGAGAGAGAGAGAGAGAGAGAGAGAGAGAGAGAGAGAGAGAGAGAGAGAGAGAGAGAGAGAGAGAGAGAGAGAGAGAGAGAGAGAGAGAACTCCCCCTCCATCCACTAGAATGGGCCTCTTTGTGTGTCAGAAGAATACAGCCTTCATGTGGACCAGCACTGAGGCTAACCCTCGGTGTCCACACACACACACACAGCTAGCTTGTGGTAGCTCAGGCCCTAAGATAGGAGAGCAACTGAGAGTGTGCGTAAGTGACTGTCTGTGACTCCTGAAAGAGACGTGTGTGTGTGTGTGTGTGTGTGTGTGTGTGTGTGTGTGTGTGTGTGTGTGTGTGTGTGTGTGTGTGTGTGTGTGTGTGTGTGTGTGTGTGTGTGTGTGTGTGTGTGTGTGTGTGTGTGTGTGTGTGTGAGACAATAGGTTGCAGAAGAGGAAATTCCTTCTCCATGCTTGCACGGGGAAACGGGGACACGCGCACACACACACACCTGAAATATATATATAAATGAAAACTTCATCCATCTCTCTCGATCTCTCTCTCTCTCTCTCTCTCTCTCTCTCCTCTCTCTCTCTCTCATCTCTACCTATCTCTTCCGCTCTCTATCTCTTCAGATAGGCTGAAGTACAAGGCCGAGCCCTCGACCAATCACAATCTCCCTGCCGCTAACCCTCCCATCACCACACGCACAAAGTCCCGCCCATTAGAGACAGCTCAGCCGTGGGTGTGTGTATGTGTGTGTGTGTGTACTTCTGCATACGTGTGTTACCAACCAGACTTCTGATGGAAACTTTGGGTCATGTTATCATGTTATTTTCATCACCGATCCAAAAAATAGAATATCACTCGTCTGTCCTTTAAATTATATCCATGTCATCCTCTAAGACGAACACGTAGCATGTTAGCCGCATCATCGCTAACTGATATGACTCATCCTCCCCATCAGCACCACACACACACACACACACACACACACACACACACACACACACACACACACACACACACACACACACCACACACACACACACACACACACACACACACACACACACACACACACACACACACACACACACACACACACACACACACACACACACCTCTAGAATCTCCCAGAAGCGCTAGTAGTTATCGTTCTTGGTGGAGGCTGAAACAACACTTTGGTATCCTTCACTTCCTGTCTGCAGAGGAAGCAGGAAGCACGGTTCTGCTGGGGCCAGGATGCTTCCTCCATAGCCCATAATAAGATGGACGAGGAGGAGGAGGAAAACATATTTTTTTTATAATCTAGAGATCCAACACCCAGCTTTAAATTAGGGCTGGGCCATATGGACACCACACTCTATCTTCGCCATGTCATTTAATATCCCGACAACGAGATGCATACAATTATACAGCATGTTTTCATGTCTATATAAAAGAACATCAGGGTAAAACCTATGAAATAAATACTTCAAAAGTACTGGGTATTTTTCTCGGTTAATTGAGAGCAACGTGAGCATAGCAGTTTCAAGTGAAACTAAAGAGAACTAAATATATACATATATGCCTGGCCTACAATATGAAAATGGTAAACATCAAAAAGGTCAACATACAACTGTTTCAACTTAAGCGCGCAAATTGCAGGCATGACCAACCTAAACGTATATATTATAGTCGATATTCATCTCACTTGCCCATCTACCTGTCCATCCTTCTACCCCCTGAATTCATAAAGGTCTGAGACGGTAGTGCAGTGTGTTGTGGTGGTGGGCTGTAGAGCAATGCCCTTCATTTGACTGAGAGATTCACTTTTCCAACTGTCAACAGACCTGGACTCCATCTTGGAGCCTCAGCCACGGTTTTCACAAACCAAAACGAGGGAGCCCCAAAGCCAAAACATCAAAATGGAGTCCTCCCCGATGCTTAGTCTGTCAGTGAGGAGCGGGTGTGCATACGTGTTTCCCTCTTAAGGTGGTTTTGTTCTCTCAGGGAGATACAGAATGGAGAAGGATGCTGACTTCGAAACTCAGCATTTCTGTGTGTGTGTGTGTGTGTGTGTGTGTGGTGTGTGTGTGTGTCACAGTTATCTTTGCTTCCTCAGAATGTGGACAAGGTCATTACAGGCCTGTGACACACACACACACACACACACACACACACACACACACACACACACACACACACACACACACACACACACACACACACACACACACACACACACACACACACACACACACACACACACACACACACACACACACACACACACACACACACACACACACACACACACACACACAGCTGATGGAGGGTTAGCGGTGGTATCTTAGAGTTGGCTAGGCCGGCCGTCTTAAAGGGCCAGCGCTCCCTCGGTCTTGGGACAGAGACAGAGGGCGCAGACAGGTAAGACGGGTAATAAGTATTCACGGCACTCAAGTTCCCATTTCAACCTAAGTTGACGTTAAAGAGTCTGACTCGGGTAATGTAACCATGAGTTAATGTTGAGTTAAGTTTAACATTATGTGGTGAAAGGAAAGGGAAAGTTTGAGTGAGAGGTTTAACCAGGGACTGCGCTGTGACATAACGCAGGTTTAAAGTCCCAATGTAGCTGGTCTGGAATCAGATTAACGGAACCCTCTTCAAGAGTCAAGAGTCTAGAGTCCAGTCATGGGAGGGGAGGAGGAGAGGAGATTAACCGAGGGGAGGAGAGGAAGAGGAGGAGAGAAAGAAGAGGAGGATGAGAGAAAAGAACAGAAGAGGAGAGAAAAGAACAGAAAATAGGAGGAGAGAAAGAGAGAAATGGGAATTGAGATGGGAAGACGACAAGAACATATCTCCATCGTGTGTGTGTGTGTGTGTTGTGTGTGTGGTGTGTGTGTGAGGGGTGGGGTGAGGAGCAGGTTTTCAGCCCCAGTGAAAAGACTTAGTCTCTTTGTGTCCTCTCGCCTGCAGGGCAACACACACTCTTCTGAGGTGTGTGTGTGTGTGTGTGTGTGTGTGTGTGTGTGTGTGTGTGTGTGTGTGTGTGTGTGTGTGTGTGTGTGTGTGTGTGTGTGTGTGTGTGTGTGTGTGTGTGTGTGTGTGTGTGTGGTGTGTGTGTGTGTGTGTGTGTGTGTGTGTAAAAGTACTTTGTGTTTTAACAAAACTCAATGGTGCAGGGCAGACACACCTTAACCCCTCCCCTCCTACACACACACACACACACACACACACACCTAAAGCACACACCCCCCCCCCCCCCCCAAAAAAAAGACCCCTAAGCTCATCTCATCTACTGGATAAAGCAAGAAGCACAAGAAGTACAAGACTGACGGGTAGAGACGATGAGACGTTTAGTCAACACAGCGTATCTCCTTGTTTGATCCAGACGGACGACCAGATACAGCATCTCACTCCAAACAGTTAAGGACAAAACCATGATGTCATCATTGGTTGTTGTTTTTTGTTTGTATCTCATGGAGATACAGAAGTGAATCAGGAGCCAGGACCGAGGAGGACCGAGGAGGAGGAGGAGGACCGAGGAGGAGGAGGAGCAGGAGGTCACATGGCATCGCACCGTGTCACTTATGACCGGGGTTGTGTGTGTGTGTGTGTGTGTGTGTGTCATCATGATAACCAAACCTAGATGGGCAGGATTCTGACAGAAGGTGTGTGTGTGTGTGTGTGTGTGGCACCGCCTATTATCTGTAATTACTTGTGGTGTAGGGCATCTCGGTAATCTGTGTGACTAGCTGTGGAGGGTGATTTCACACACACACACACACACACACCCCGGTTGTGTGTGTGTGTGTGTGTGTGTGTGTGTGTGTGTGGTGTGTGTGTGTGGTGTGTGTGTGTGTGTGTGTGGTGTGTGTGTGGTGTGTGTGTGTGTGTGTGGTGTGTGTGTGTGTGTGTGTGTGTGTGTGTGTGTGTGTGTGTGTGTGTGTGTGTGGGGCCAGAAGAGA
This sequence comes from Muraenolepis orangiensis, assembly GCA_027704905.1. Classification (NCBI taxonomy): domain Eukaryota; kingdom Metazoa; phylum Chordata; class Actinopteri; order Gadiformes; family Muraenolepididae; genus Muraenolepis; species Muraenolepis orangiensis. The sequence continues at coordinate 18,713,373 of CM051020.1, read as the reverse complement.
GGCTCTTGGGCCAGAAGAGAACCCACACCTACAAGGCCTCAACCCCCCCCCCCCCCCCCCTCTCCCTTTGCACACCCCAGGAGGGGGTCGGGGGGTGGGGGCAGGGGGGGGTCACATGAGCAGCAGCAGCGCAGAGAATCCCCAGAACACAGACCAAGTGTTCCTGGCCCGGGTGTGTGGATGGCAAAACACCCTGGACCTACTCCTCAGCTGAGGGACCACAACAGCTGAAACACCAGGGGACAGAGAGGGAGAAGGAGGGGTGTGTGTGTGTGTGTCTGTGTGGGGGGGGGGGGGGGGAAAGAGAGGAGGGTGGGAGGAGGAGGGAAAAAGAGAGGAGGGAGGGGAAGAGAGAGGTGGGGGAAAGGAGAGGGAGGCAGAGAGGGGGAGGGGGAGAGAGGGGGGGGGATCTCAAATGACCAGAGGGAGAAAAATGATGGAGGAACAGAAGAGGACATAGTGAGAGGTGTAGAGATGGGTTGGGGAAAAACAAGGAAGGATGGATAGCTCAGGAAACTGAAAAACTGACAGGAATTGAGCGCTGCGCAAAAGGAAATGTGTTTCAAAGTAAAAGCCACGTGGTTTAAAAGCCCTTTAACATACTGTCCCGTCCCCCCACCCCCGGAAACATACCTGACCGAACCAGACCCCATTCTTTTGGGAGGAGGGCGAGACCAAACTAACAAGAAACCTCAAACCCTAACCCATCCCCCACCCAAATATCCTCCTCCCTTGGTAACCCCCTCCCCCCCCCACACACACAGTAGAGAGATGCTCAGGTATAAAGGGGTCTGTAGTGTGTGTGTGTGTGTGTGTGTGTGTGTGTGTGTGTGTGTGTGTGTGTGTGTGTGTGTGTGTGTGTGTGTGTGTGTGTGTGTGTGTGTGTGTGTGTGTGTGTGTGTGTGTGTGTGTGTGTGTGTGAAAAGACTGAATGAAAGAGAGAAGGAAAGAAGTCAGGGGCCGTGTTGGTACTATGGTCTCCATGACAACGAGGCGTGTCCCGTGTTTTGCAAACAAACAATGGAGTCGGAGAGGGAGCGCTTCTGTAACAAAATGCAGTGGATGATGCCAATATGGATGGATGGATGGAGGTACATGTGAGAGAGAGAGAGACACACAGAGAGAGAGAGAGAGAGCGAGAGCAGAGAGCGAGAGAGAGAGAGAGCGAGAGCGAGAGCGAGAGCGAGAGAGAGAGAGAGAGAGAGAGAGAGAGAGAGAGAGAGAGAGAGATGCTGTGCTTAACGTGAGGCAGGAGTTGGAGCTGGCTAACAGTGAGATTAACAGGGATTAGGATGTGGCCAGAGTGTGTTGGCCCCGTTCGTATGCCGTGTCTCTGATAACACTCAGTCGGATTCAATAACCCACGGCACAACGTTTGTGCACAAGTTGACAAAAATATTACATTTCAACCAAGAACAGATACCCAGAGACATGAGACCTGACTGGGTTATTCTAACGGCTTCTGTTTGGCTACTGCTTGATGTCCCCTTTATCCTAGATATTTAGAAGAAGAATTTACTTTTTTTGGACATTCAACCTTTTGTTGTAACTACGGGTGTTCAAAATGGTGGCCAGGTTGTGAGGGGGGGGGGGGGGGGGGGGGGAGGATAGTCACATGGTCTGTTGCCAAGCATCGCTCCTCCAGGATGCTAATAGCATTAGGATCACCGGCCAATCAGCACACTTCTCCTCCCCTCCTCCATCCTGCCCATGTGACATTACAAGCATCTTTACTCAGAATGCACTCCACAGGTGGCCTAATGCCGTGTGTGTGTGTGTGTGTGTGTGTGTGTGTGTGTGTGTGTGTGTGTGTGTGTGTGTGTGTGTGTGTGGTGTGTGTGTGTGTGTGTGTGTGTGTGTGGTGTGTGTGTGTGTGTGTGTGTCCTAAATGTGTCTTTCCAATGAGAATTAGCACTGAGGCTATAAGTCTTGCTGTACAATAGTTACATTTCAAGGTGTGTTAGTTAAGCTGCCTTCTTAGGAGAAAGATAAAGAATCAACCAATCATAAAGAATCACCTGTGACTGAAAACATCCGTGGGTTCCTCCTCGTCATCGACCTGCTCTAGTTTAAGTTTCATCACTAATAATTAACAGGGTGTATAAATGACTTCAAGTTCTGGTTTGTGTTCACATTTCTCCCTAGTGAACAGAGACGACCAGACCAAACAAAATGGTTGACCGGCGCCTTCCTCCGGTTGCCGGGGAGTGGCGGTTACAGTCGAGCCCTGCTTAGCGGGACCGGGGGTCGACTCTTCAGATGCACAATTCTTAAAGATCAACCCTCCTCGGTAGTTCCCTCTTCCTCTGACACACACAGTTGCTTAATTCAGATAGTGTAATGGTGTCTTCCTCACTCCCCCCCCCCCCCCTCAACCACACACAAAAATACCCCCCACACAGCTCCCTCCTTCCAGTGCTCAGCAGCAGAGCAACTCAACTCAGACATCTGACCAAAAGTGTCAAGTCAGCAAGAAGGGAGACAGGGAGGAAAGGAAGGCAGCTTGATAGTGTGGTGGTGGGGTGGGGAGAAAAGAGAGAGAGAGAGAGAGAGAGAGAGAGAGAGAGAGAGAGAGAGAGAGAGAGAAGAGAGAGAGAGAGAGAGAGAGAGAGAGAGAGAGAGAGAGAGAGAGAGAGAGAGAGAGAGAGAGAGAGAGCAGAGAGAGAGAGAGAGAGAGAGAGAGAGAGATGAGAGAGAGAGAGAGAGAGAGAGAGAGAGAGAGAGAGAGAGAGAGGAGAGAGAGAGAGAGAGAGAGAGAGAGAGAGAGAGAGAGAGAGAATCAGGGGATGATGACAAGATAGATCATAGAAATAGAAAAGCAGAATGGAAACATTAGAATTGGTAAAAGAGGTTTTGCAGAGAGTTGAACCCTCCGTTTGGTCTCCCTGGTGCTGAGCCCGACCCTGTGTGGCCTAGTCCT
>CM051020.1:18697953-18707953 GCA_027704905.1 Muraenolepis orangiensis | reverse complement strand
ATTAAACACACGGCCAGAGGAGACCACAAGCCAGACATGGTGGTCTGTGCGTGTGCGTGTATGCGTGTGTGGATGTAGAACTACGTGTTTTTGTCGGTAAGCATGTATTTGAGTTCATATGTTTACCAGTGCATGCATGTGTGTCCATCAAGTGTCCAGCTCGGTGTGTGTGTGTGTGTGTGTGTGTGTGTGTGTGTGTGTGTGTGTGTGTGTGTGTGTGTGTGGTGTGTGTGTGTGTGTGTGTGTGTGTGTGTGTGTGTGTGTGTGTGTGTGTGTGTGTGTGTGTGTGTGTGTGTGTGTGTGTGTGTGTGTCGTCCTACTTTAGCAACTTTTAGCCCGTCTCATATTTCACTCGTCCCTGATGGCTCGTGTCTTAGCGGTGCATCTCTCTCCCTCCCCCCTCTCACTCCCTCCCCCCTCTCACTCCCTCCCCTCCCTCTCACTCTTCTCCCCCCCCTTTCCCCCTCTTTCTCTCCCTCCCTCTCACTCTTCTCCCCCCTCCCTCCCTCCCTCTCACTCTTCTCCCCTCCCCTCCCTCCCTCCCTCCCTCCTCTCTCTCACACCGTCTCCCCCAAGATCCACTTTTCAAGTGTGATTACCACCATGGCTCTCAAGAGTCCCACACTAGAGCCGAGCGGACGCACTCCACCGCGGCGCAGGACACGCGAGGTAGTACAGTACCGCTGGGTGTAGAGCAGGTAGCTAGGTAGCTATACCATAGCTAGCAGCCAGGTGGGCCCCGTCCACGGAGGAGGAGGTAAAAATTAACCAGCCTAACCCTCCCGGGGGGGGGGGGGGAGGGGGGTCAAAGTTCATGGAACTCTTTAAACGATTCCAAAAGGGAATAAAAAAAGAAAAACCTGGTGGTGGCAAATAAAAGCAGGCCGGTGATCGGGTCAATAGTGTCACTGCTGATACCGTGTGTGTGTTCCACGTCCATGCCATGGCTGACGCCCACGACTGCTACTCTTTCTACCTGCTCACTGCTAACCCATTCATCATCATCATCCTCATCATCATCATCATCATCACCACCACAAGCTCTCTGGTGTGAGAAACCCGGACATGCAAGAACGTGTGTGTGCGTGAATCATCATAGTCATATTATTCATACAAGGCTTGGAGAGTGTCTGTCTGTACCTTATCTCTCTCCATCTCTCTCCCCCCCTCTCTCTCCATCTCTCTCTCTCTCCCCATCTCTCTCTCCCCCTCTCCCTCTCCCCTCACAACCACATGCCTCCACTCTATGTAGCACACAGTCAGAAGCCTGTTGACCGGCTAATGGGGAAATCTCAAACCCTCGACCCTTATCATAAGTGGCTTCTGAATTGGTTCTTATAGTAGTTTTTAGACGTTTTTTATTTATATATTTATTGATTATAAACTTTTTCTTTTGGGTTATATATCGTTTTTAGCTGTTTTTTTTAATTAATATATTAATTTTATTATAAATTGATTTCCCTTTTTGGGTTTATATATAGATTTAGCTATGTATTCATTCATTTATTATTAACGTAAACTTTTTTATTTGTATATTTATTGATTATTTGTATATTTATTGATTATTTATTGATTGATTGATTTTGTTGTTGTTATATATTCAAATCAGGTGGTAAACATGGTGGTAGTCTCCTCAAAGGAGGGAGAAGACCCCACTGTTCTCACCACATGCAACGGGGGAGGGGGTGGGAGAGCGGGGGTGGGAGAGCGGGGGGGGGGGCAGCCATTTGTCCCGGGTTTTCACCCTGACATCATCAACACACCCAACACATCCTCACCGAGTCCCACCAACTAAAAGTATATATATATATATATATATATATATATATAAAATAAATATATTTAACAGTGTTGTATGTATAGAACCATCCCTGTCGTGCTAACACGTTCTTGCGGGTTGTTGAATTCACTCTTAGAGGTCACCTGGATGGGGGTGGGGCCAACGGGTGGTATCGCAGGGGTGTTAACTCCTGACCTCACAAGCACCGCCTCCTCTCCTCCCCCTCCACACTCCCTTCCTCCATCCCTCCCCCCTCGCTCTGGCTCCCGTCTTTTCTTTCCCAACAGTTGGCTGTGAGGAGAGCTCCTCCTTCTCTCCTTTCCTCCTCTGCTTCCCTCCCTCCCTCCCTCCCTCCCTGTCTCCACACCTTTCTTAACTCTTCACATCCATGGCTGCCCCCCCCCCCCCCTCCTCCTAGCTGGTGGGGTGAGGGGCAGGAACATAATCTTATCTAAAAAAAGGCGGGTCTATATATAGTTGTGTGGAGAGAGAGAGAGAGAGAGAGAGAGAGAGAGAGAGAGAGAGAGAGAGAGAGAGAGAGAGAGAGAGAGAGAGAGAGAGAGAGAGAGAGAGAGAGATGAGAGAGAGAGAGAGAGAGAGAGAGAGAGAGAGAGAGGAGAGAGAGAGAGAGAGAGAGGAGAGAGAGAGAGAGAGAGAGAGAGAGAGAGAGAGAGAGAGAGAGAGCCCATCAACCCATCTCTGGATCGGAGAGTTGGGGGGGAGGGGTGGTAGAGGATGCGGGGGGGGGGGGGGGAGGTGTAGTTTAGGGTGTAGTTTAGGGTGTTGGCTGGATGGACCTCAGGGGGGACAGTTAGACGTTAGGCCTGCTGGATGGAGCCACCCGCGCTGCACGTTATAATCATCTCATGTCCAATTATCGGCTTGGTTCAAAGCCAGAGTCGGGGGGGTAGAGGCCAGACAAACTGCGCTTTCATTTGGGCCCTTTAACTCAATCTTTCAATCAAATAAACGATAATTTTGCCATTAGAAAAAAGGTATCTATTTGTATATCTTAAAGAGGGGGAGGGGGGGAAATGTGATGGAATTTATGATCTTTTAAATCAATGCTCCAGAGGACGTTACGTTTTGGCCTCCGTTTGTCGGTGAGCCAAGATAACTCAAATGGTTTTAGTTATGTACGAACCTGGACCACTTGGTGGTCTAATGGTGGTTTAAAACGGTCACCGTTACCTCCAAAAGTGTAGCATTCATTAGAAAGTCACTACAATAGACGGCATGCGGTGTTGACTCAACAACAATACAGATAAAAAGACAACCCTGAGAGGGAGAGACAGGGAGAGAGGGGGGGGGAGAGAGGAAGACAGAGAGAGGGAGGGAGGGAGAGAGACAGAGACAGGGAGGGAGAGAGAGAGAGAGAGACATAGAGAGAGGGAGGGAGGGAGGAGGGAGAGAGACAGGGAGGGAGAGAGCGGGAGAGAGAGGGGCTGTCAGCCGTATGGACGACAGCCCATTGTTTCAGGTTGTTTAAAGTGCTCAACGACTAAGGACAGTGACGTTATGATGACTGAAACACAGGGAATCAATGGGAGGGGGGGGGGGGGGGGGGAGGGAGGAGGGAGGTTGGATGGGGGCTAAAGAGGCTAATGTGAACACAATGGTCTCAAAGGGAGGAGAAGAGCTTTTAATTAGCCGGCTTCATGGCTCTCCCTGTGGACAACGCATGTCCCACTGCTCCATTTAGAGCGCGCGCACACACACACACACACACACACACACACACACACACCCCCAAAGTGTTTATAGGAACACGTCTGTAGGGATACCCAGGTAGGTAGGTACCCACACTACCATCCGATACTCACTCAAGCTATTTATAGCAATATCCTGTCCCCGTCAATAATGATATACAAATACTATATATGCACACAGAATTGGCAGCACAGAATAAGGGTATTGGAAGCCGTGGAAAGTGGTGATGTTTACCATATGGCGGTAACCACTCTTGTCAGCTAGTCAGAGCTAGGGCCTTTTGGATGCTCGTTTCGACGAGCCGGCCCGTCCATCAATCAATTCAAATGACTCGCATATGCAAATCCCCAGCGATACCCAACTAAACCCCGCCTGCAGCCGCCTCGCAAAACTAACTTATGGGACGTGGTGCCATCGCATTTGGAGATTCAACTCTGAATCAACACTTCTTGTTTTATTGATATGGTGACTTTTTAAACATTAATTATTTTAAAAGGGTGAAATTTAATTTTTATATATTTTAAATATTTCCATTATTTTTATTTATTTATTAACATCCACAAAATGTGGCCTTGTGGACAAAACGTAACCAGAAAAACCTAATTTAAAAAAAAGATCAAATAAAAATAAATAAAAGTAATTAATTAGAAAGAGATGCTCTATTTAAAAAATTAAAAATAAAGTCACCAGCGAACGACATGCAATATCCTCTGGCCACACACACAAATAAATAAAACAACCAACAAACGTATGCAAACACAGTTAAACGCACGCCATTCCTCACTGCTGCGACCACGGAAGATGAGAGTCCATCAACAACACGAAACCCGCTCAGTCAGTGGAGGAACGCACACAAGACTAAAGTCCACACACACCACACACACACCCTGCTGGTGTAAATGGTTCATGTGCCCACAAAGTTGCTGCGTTGTTGTTGTGCATTAATTTGGGATGTCTTCTTCAGACAATTCTCTCTATTACTAATACAAACGTTTGATATGTGCAAAGATAGGGGCAAAGAGAGACCAGGGGGGGGCTGTCGCCCAGGGCCTCGCTCGTCCACAGTGTAGAATTTCGTAATGGAATGCGAACTCTCTCTCTCTCTCTCCCTCTCTTTGAGATGAGAGCAAAGCAGCGAAACACAAGTGAGGATAGGGGGGGTGTAGCATTGACTATAGAAAGCAACAGGTTGCAAGAATAGCATGAAACACATGAAATGGACCCACGCCGAGTATCGTGGGGGGGGGGGGGGGGGGCGGAGTACAAGTTCCGACACAGGCCCAACAGTTACACCCTGTATAGTTGTCGACGAGGGAGGGAGGGAGGGGGGAGAGCTAGAAGGGGAAGAGGGAGGAAAAGAGCGAGAGAGAAGAAAAAAAAATGCCTAGCAACCATTATCTAACCAGCTCTAGGTCGCAGTCCCCCTGGAGACCGACACGACTCGGCCCCTCATCACCCCTCAACAACACCCTTCAAACTTATTGGACAAAAAGATCAACCTGCCGATCAATTATTGACAGGAGGATCGGCGATAAGAGAGTCTCTCTCCACGGTGAACCCAGAGAGAGAGAGAGAGAGAGAGAGAGAGAGAGAGAGAGAGAGAGAGATGAGAGAGAGAGAGAGAGAGAGAGAGAGAGAGAGAGAGAGAGAGAGAGAGAGAGAGAGAGGTCAGCATCCCCAAGCCAACCGCGTCAAAAACTATAAATCGGACTGATGTCACAACATTTTCAAGAAGTCAACATTAAAATATTTATTGAAATAAAGTGTTTGTTTGTTTCAATCGCACTTTGGTGGTGGTGGGGGGGGGGGTCGCGGATGCTGTCGAAAGCAACGTGTAGCTACCGGTGGGGGAGGAGGAGATGGGGGAGGGAGGGAGGAGGAGATGGGGGAGGGAGGGATGCAACAGGCGTCACGTCGATGATGTGGTGGTGGAGGAGTAAGAGATGAACAACTCCCCGACCAGCCCCGAAGTCGGTTTAAAAAGTAGATTCGGTTCGTTCGACGACAAGAACGAACCGAATTAGACACTAAAAAAGCGCACGCGCTTGGTTTAGTTTAAACTAAACTTATCGACCCGATAAGTTTAGTTATCGACAAGGTCATCTTGACTTGTAGCTTAGCTACCAGGGGAGAGAGGAGGGAGGGGGAGGCTATGGCGCCGCATGGCCACTAGTAGAGAGAGAGAGAGAGAGAGAGAGAGAGAGAGAGGAGAGAGAGAGAGAGAGAGAGAGAGAGAGAGAGAGAGAGAGAGAGAGAGAGAGAGAGAGAGAGAGAGAGAGAGACTCCTCCGACCGAAGTGCACACCGAGATACGGATGCTCGACTTTTAGTTTAGCTCAACGAGTAGACTTTGATCCTCCTCCTCCCCCACCGCCATCACCATCCCAACACACACACACACACACACACCCATGCCACATGAAAAACTAAACTAAACTAAACTTAAAAGTACAACAAAAAACGAAACGTCACCAAACACACACACGCATACATATATATATGTCTTTCGGGGAGGAAGAGAGAGAGGCGTCGCGAGACGACTCAAACTCCGCCGTGGAGGATGAGCATCATGAGCTCTCGCGCACAAGCAAGGAAGCACAAGGCAGCGCGAGAGAGAGAACCTCCCCGTCCACCATCATCCTCCTCCTCCTCCTCCTCCGCCAAACTACCGCTCCACAACTCACAAACTACGGCCAACTAAGTTGGTTTTAAAACACACCCACACTTTACACACACACACACACACACACGAATGTATGATCCGCGATAACAAGAGAGAAAGAGCGAGAGAGGGGGAGGAAGAACTTACGTTTGACTTTGTTGGGGTTGGGTTGCTTACGCCGAGACATCGTGACGATGGCGATGGCGATGTTTGACGAGTGGTGGTGATGATGATGATGGACTAACCGACGAGGGGGGGGGGGGGGAGAGAGGGGGAGGGGGGAGGAGAAGCTGCAAAAGTTGTTCCGGAGAGAGAGGGCTGCTGCTGCTGCTCAAAATGGCGTTTCGGAAGGATGTGCACAAAGTTCGACAAACTTTGTCGGCGTCTCTCCTCTTCCCTCTCAACTCCTCTCTCTCTCTCTCTCTCTCTCTCTCTCTCTCTCTCTCTCTCTCTCTCTCTCTCTCTCTCTCTCTCTCTCTCTCTCTCTCTCTCTCTCCGGAGAACCGGAGTAGGAAGACGACGAGGAAAGAGTCTCCGTCGAGGGGAGACGACGAGAGGAAGAGAAAAAAAGATGTTTAAATATATATATATTACATTAGCTTTCCTCCCCCGGCTGCTCTCTCCTCTCTCTCTCTCTCTCTCTCTCTCTCTCTCTCGGTCTCCCTCCCTCCCTCTCTCTCTCTCTCTCTCTCTCTCTCTCTCTCTCTCTTGGTGTCTCGCTCTCCTCCTCCTCCTCTCTCTCCTCTCTCTCTCTCTGGGTGTCTCTCTCCCTAACCCTGATCAGTAGAGCTCATCACGTGTCGTCTCCTAGGGGATGTGGTGGTCGAGAGGCTGGCGGACTGGACTGTGGCCTGCAAGCATCTCTGTCTCCGAGGGGGAGGAGGAAAGGGAGGAGGGGGGAGAGAAGTAGGTTTTTTTCTATTTTAGCGAATGAGTGTGTGTGGGGGGGGGGGGGGTGCTGGTACCCTCGATCTGTACTTTTTTTCCCCTTTTTTTTTTAAAAACTTTCTCTCTCTCTCTCTCTCTCGCTGTACTTCCCGACGACACAGAATGGGGTTTAGGTCCGCATGTAAACCGTCTACAGGGGATTCCATCACTTGGTGACTCGTAGCGTGTTTACCTTCCTGCCTCTCGGCGTTAATGGCGTTTCCGGGACGAGCCTCCCGATCCCATCGCTTTAAGAAGCTTTAGAACAAAAATAACAGAGTTCATACGTTTATTAGCCCAGCGATGGGGCGGTGTGTGTGTTGTGTGTCTTATAGGATATAAATAGGACAACTTCACCACATCCAACTTTTAGTTGAAACGCAAGCTGTGTGTGTGTGCGATGAGATGGGGATGTAGATGGAAAGTATAACCATAACACACACGGTCTCTCTCTCTCTCTCTCTCTCTCTCTCTCTCTCTCTCTCTCTCTCTCTCTCTCTCTCTCTCTCTCTCTCTTTCTGCCGGTCTGGCATATTAACTCTCTCACATTCCTCCATGCCCCCATCTCCAGACCCCTCCCTCTCCATCCCATCCACCACTGGTGGAGAGGAGCAGACACCTCCCCTCAGAGAGCAGAGAGCCCAGAGGAGCAGGAAGAGCCTCTATCACCGGCTGCCTCTGCATGTTGCTGTGGCCCTACCAGGATGAAGGAGGAGGCGGAGGAGGAGGAGGAGGGGTGGAGGAGGAGGGGAGGAGGCGGAGGAGGAGGCGGGGTGGAGCATGTAGGGAAGGGGAATGGCTGGGCGTATGGTTCAACAAATAGGCCCTCTGTAAATACATCCATAGGCTTGTATGGGGGGTGTTGCTTTTCGATGGTGGTGTGCTTCTGTAGCAGCGTAACAAGATTCAAGATAACTTTATTTATTCCGAGGGAAATGAAGGTGCAACAGTTGAAACAGGGGGAATAAATGCACACAAAGTATACTAATACCTAAAAACTAAATAACAACAAACTAAACTAAACTAAACTAGTATAAACAAATATAACTAAATGAAATCTAAATGTATGTGTATTGACATGTTCTTAACGTTTGGCTGTTAGATCCCTAACAAATAATACATCAATGTTGGTTATCCCCCAACAATGTATGTGGTTTGGACTAAGAGATGTTCACCTGGTATTAACTTTGGCTGTCTGTCTGTGTGTCTGTGTGTGTCTCTGTCTGTCTGTCTGTGTGTGTCTCTGTCTGTCTGTCTGTGTGTATCTGTGTCTGTCTGTGTGTGTCTCTGTCTGTGTGTGTCTCTGTCTGTCTGTCTGTGTGTGTCTCTGTCTGTCTATCTGTGTGTCTCTGTCTGTCTGTCTGTGTGTATCTGTGTCTGTCTGTGTGTGTCTGTCTGTCTGTCTGTCTGTGTGTCTCTGTCTGTCTGTATCTGTCTGTCTGTGTGTGTCTCTGTCTGTCTGTCTGTGTGTATCTGTCTGTCTGTCTGTGTGTATCTGTCTGTCTGTCTGTCTGTCTGCTAAATTCTCCATTTGTGTGTCTCTCTCCTCCTCTACCAGTGGAGGTTCCTTCCTTGCTGTAAAACAGCTGTTACTATAGACCATACACACACACACACACACACACACACACACACACACACACACACACACACACACTCAGCCCTCAGCCACTAGTAGTTAGTGTAGCTGTAGCAATGGACAATGGCCACACTTCTTCAGAGGGGACATCACACAGATACATTGTTTTAATGTACAGTATATACTTGTTTTAAATGTAATATTCCACTTTAGGTTCTGTACCCCTACTTTCACGTTGTTTTTTTAATGAAAGTTGTTAATAAGCTGTAGACCCTGGCGTTGTTAAGCAAGCAGTGATGACGATGATGACGACGACGACCATATGTAATGGAATTACATTCCTAATCCTATCAGTGCCTTTAAAACCTCGACCTGTAAAGTGTTCAGATAATAGAGGGGGGGGGGGTCTGTTCATCCATACGCTAATTAACATGCGTTCATCTGGTTTGGTTATTAATAATCATGTCCACCAAGTTGGTTTCATCATTCAGACACCATCATCAGGATGTCTGATGACGTCACGGCGTGTTCTGTGAGGCTGCGTGGGGCCACGTGTTTGTAGACGACGACTTACCGAATTACACTTCATTATTTAAATAAAAGACCGGTACTGATGAGGGTGATGGTGGTTTGTTTGTATAAATACTTCAGACAACAGCGAGAGAAAAAAAGTTGCATCGTCCATCCCTACTACCCCCCCCCCCCCCCCCCCAACACCGGCGAAGTTGGCGAGTGTGTGTGTGATGTTATTTATTAGACCGTAACCATGGCTCCCGAGCCAATGGTTGCCAAGGAGCAAACTATCGCTACTTCGCGAGCAACAAAAGGGTGGATTCATCCATTCGAGTAGAGGAGGCGAGGCGAGGAGGCGTCCCTAACTCAAGATGGAGTTTAAAAAACCAACACAAACAACACGCAACAACGTGCGTGTGCGCACGCAGACGACATGTCGCGATAGGCCGCGTCGCGATCGTCATCTTTAAGTCGACGCAGTTGTTGATGAAACATTATAAGCGCTTGGTCTCCTCCTCCTCCTCTTCCTCCCCCTCCTCCTCCTCGGCAGGCAGGCAAACGGGGTGGTCACATGAGCCCAACACCTGTCGGTAGTGTGGGGGATGACAAGCACATGGTGTTCTCTCTCTCTCTCTCTCTCTCTCTCTCTCTCTCTCTCTCTCTCTCTCTCTCTCTCTCTCTCTCTCTCTCTCTCTCTCTCTCTCTCTCTCTCTCTCTCTCTCTCTCTCTCTCTCTCTCTCTCTCTCTCTCTCTCTCTCTCTCTCTCTCTCTCTCTCTCTCTCTCTCTCTCTCTCTCTCTCTCTCTCTCTCTCTCTCTCTCTCTCTCTCTC
>CM051020.1:18690453-18692953 GCA_027704905.1 Muraenolepis orangiensis | reverse complement strand
AATCCTGGTGACCAGAGCAGATGGAACATGCTAGAGCTCTTCCTCAGGTGTGTGTGTGGAGGCTGTTTCAACCTGTGGGCCTTGATTAACAAGGACCCACAGATGTGCAGCCTCACCAGCCATAGAGGAATCAGTCTGACTGAGGCCAGGTGAGGCTGCTTCAACCAGCCTCCAACCACGCACGCACGCACACACACACACACACACACACACACACACACACACACACACACACACACACACACACACACACACACACACACACACACACACACACACACACACACAATCCCACACAATCCCACACTAGTTCCATTGCTTCAGAGCTGCTGGAGACTAGTGACCTATTGGCCTGGCCCTATTGAGTAGTACTGTGGTCTTGAGTAGACTGTGCCTTTCACTCTATATGTTAGTATTGTGTAGTGCTGACTGTAGTACCCCGGTATTGTGTTAACTGTAGAACCCAAAGTATTGTGTAGTCAATAGTAGTGACGATTGCAGTAACTATATTGTACTGTAGTATTGTGTAGAATTGAGTTTAGTGTAGTACTGTAGTACAGAGTATTGTGTAGAATCGAGTGTAGTTTAGTACTGTAGTACAGAACATTGTGTAGAATTGAGTTTAGTGTAGTTTAGTACTGTAGTACAGAACATTGTGTAGAATTGAGTTTAGTGTAGTTTAGTACTGTAGTGCAGAGTATTGTGCAGAATAAGAGTAGTTTAGTACTGTAGTCCCTAACATGTGTCTCTCCATCTCTCTGATCGGGTCTAGCCTTTAGTGCTCAGAATGCATCATGGGAGGTTGTTGTTGTTGTTGTTGTCGATACTCCTAGAGTTATAATCCTGGGAAAACCTAAACCAGCGTAAATAAACCCAACCTAGGCTCATCAATGTAGCTTTGCCACGTCTCGCAATGAGAAACACTGTGGTAGTTTCCAAACACAACAAACCTGTCTCCTCGTGAGGACTTGAGGTTGTTGATTTTAATCTTCCAATAAGTTACACCGTGATCCATACAGCCAAGAGAATGTGTCAGGCATTAACAGGTGTGTTGTGATGGTAACGGTTGACCGGGATGGAAAGTGAATGATTGATCCCGGTGACCGGGCTACAGACCCTCAGACACGCACAGTCACTTGGACAATGGAGTTCAACCACACCCATTCAGACTCAGAAATTGCGAATAAATCTCTTAAAAAAAACTAAAAAAGATTTGATTCTTAAATACACCTTATGACTATTACGTGTTCTTGTTTCGGCAAGACGGTTCTTAAAAGTTGGAAAATGTCACCTATGGGCTCCACATGGGGGGAGGCCTGAGTGAGAGACAATCACCTAAATGACGGGCCTAAACCTTCAATGCCATTATCTTTTGTCTGGAACATTTGATAGTAAAGGATGTGCAGTGGTACCACAGAGAAGGGTTTTGAACATGCTTTTATTGTTAGTCATTTTCAGCTCATAGATCAGTGTTAAGAGGGCAGAGAAGACCACACACACACAGTAAGGACACACAACTCTGGATCAAAGATGTCAATTCAAAAATGTCTGCTGGCATTAAATCACAGATAATTATGGCTGATAATAATCAATCCGATATATTACTAAAATAGGGTACGTTTTGTTATTCCAAAAAAAAAATTTCTTTCCAGTTATAATGAATAAACGGGACCAGTTGGTCCAAGTTACAGAACCTTTTCTTAAGAAATGTATACAGCCATCAGAAATATCTATATCGATATCTATATATTGTAATTTAGATTATTGTAGATTATTGTTTATTATTGTTAAAAAATGCTTTTATGGAATTGTGTCTCCAATAAAATAGAAAAATATATTTTCTCAATTGATTTTCATTTTGGGCTCAATATCAGATCAGATTGTACTATGTGTTGTGTAAGCGCAAGAAGTAAAAGGAATCTAAATCAAACAAGCCAATCACCGAGTGGGTCCCCGCCCACTTTTCCAGTCGTGGATGGAGATTGGTGGAAGCTTGCGAGGGAAGCGCCGTGTCGCCGTCGAGCGACCAATCAGATTTCCGATACAGTTTTCGCAATGTAGACTGTTCTGATTCCCCACACCTGCAAGATGACATATTTGTATTTAAATTCTATTGTTTTTCTGTTTCCAACACAGTCAAATCTGTTCTCAAGAATCAGTCTACGTTTTTTAAATGTGTTTTAAAAACCCCAAAACCCTTTTAGTATAGCTGTGTGTTATTCTACTGGTTGAACCCCACCTTTCAAACCTGTCTCTGCAAACCTAAATGTCTTGTTCCTGTTGTGTTTAGTTTTAATTGGATTGGACGTATAAAGGTGGAGGAAACAGATCCAAGGTTCAGAGGTCAAAGGGTCAAAGTTCACCTCCCCGAGTTCGTCGCTGTCCAGTAGAGCAAAGAGGTATCTGGCTCCGCTCCTCCATGGTTTGAAAGGCACTGTCCAGCTCACAGTGCCATAGGGTTCGATGTTACTGTCACACACACACACACACACACACACAC
>CM051020.1:18667953-18675453 GCA_027704905.1 Muraenolepis orangiensis | reverse complement strand
CTCCCCGCTCTCTCTCTCTCTCTCTCCCTCTCTCTCTATCCCCTCTCGCTCTCTCTCTCTCTCTCCCCCCCTCTCTCCCCCCCCCTTTCTCTCTCACTCTCTCTCTCTCTCTCTCTCTCTCTCTCTCTCTCTCTCTCTCTCTCTCTCTCTCTCTCTCTCTCTCTCTCTCTCTCTATACAGCTACAGATGACAGAATAAGGAGAAAGTAAAGCTACCCGCTGAGCCTTGCGACCCAAAGAAGAAGCATTCACGGGTAGGGGCATCATATCCCTAGTGAGAGAGAGAGACAGAGAGAGAGAGAGAGAGAGAGAGAGAGAGAGAGAGAGAGAGAGAGAGAGAGAGAGGAGAGAGAGAGGGGGGGGGGGGGGAGAGAGAGAGAGGGGGGGAGAGAGAGCACATCCAGTTGATCAGATATGTTTTCCTAAAGACGGTAGGTGAGACAGGTGTGAATGTGTACAGCTAGAGACACACAGTTAGAGAGATAGACAGCTAGAGACACACAGTTAGAGAGATAGACAGCTAGAGACACACAGTTAGAGAGATAGACAGCTAGAGACACACAGTTAGAGAGATAGACAGCTAGAGACACACAGTTAGAGAGATAGACAGCTAGAGAGACAGTCAGCTAGAGCTACAGATAGAGTGATAGACAGCTGAAGAGATAGTCAGCGAGAGAGATAGACTGCTAGAGAGACAGACAGATAGACAGTCAGCTTGAGAGATAGTCAGCTTGAGAGACAGACAAACAGAGAGAGAGTCAGCCAGAGAGATATTTAAATAGACAGATAGACAGACAGAAAGACAGATAGTCAGCTAGAGAGATAAACAGCTAGAGAGATATATATGGTCTGCTAGAGAGATAGACAGGAAGAGAGAGATAGACAGCTAGAGTGATAGATATGGTCTGCTAGAGAGATAGACAGAAAGAGAGAGATAGACAGCTAGAGAGATAGATATGGTCTGCTAGAGAGATAGACAGAAAGAGAGAGATAGACAGCTAGAGAGATATATATGGTCTGCTAGAGAGATAGACAGAAAGAGAGAGATAGACAGCTAGAGCGATAGATATGGTCTGCTAGAGAGATAGACAGAAAGAGAGAGATAGACAGCTAGAGAGATAGATATGGTCTGCTAGAGAGATAGACAGAAAGAGAGAGATAGACAGGAAGAGAGAGATAGACAGCTAGAGCGATAGATATGGTCTGCTAGAGAGATAGACAGAAAGAGAGAGATAGACAGGAAGAGAGAGATAGACAGCTAGAGCGATAGATATGGTCTGCTGGAGAGATAGACAGAAAGAGACATCTACCGGTGGCAGATAGGCAGAGGTGTGTGTTTGTGTGTATGTGTGTGTGTGTGTGGGAGTGCGTGTGCATGTGGGTGGTGTGTGTGTGTGTACGTGTGTGTTTGTGTGCGTGTGTGCGTTGGTTTGTTTGTGTGTGTGTGTATGCGTGTGCGTGTGTGTGGATGAAGAGAGGCCCTTGAAAAAAATGTTCAAAGCACACCCAAATGTAATGCAGGTGTTTTGTTCTGATATATATTCTTAATTTTTAAGATTTCATTTAGATGTTCTTGTGATCTTGTGATTCTATGCATCAGTTCCAGGTTCTTATCCAGCGCTTAGGCGGTCTCTAAAACCCCAGTAACAAACTACCACTGACACTACAGTACATGTTAAAGAGAGCTTCATCCAAAGTTTAGTCAATAAGTCAATATTTGTATTCAAATTTAAACTACACACTCAATTTTACCATTAAACATCCGTTTAAGAATCAGAACGCATTCCTATCCATACAGAACAGACAAGAGAAGTTCAACTCACCTTGCGAGAGAGACTGAGCGAGAGAGAGAGAGAGAGAGAGAGAGAGAGAGAGAGAGAGAGAGAGAGAGAGAGAGAGAGAGAGGAGAGAGAGAGAGAGAGAGAGAGAGAGAGAGAGAGAGAGAGAGAGAGACTGGGATGAAGACTGAGAGAGAGAGAGAGAGACTGGGATGAAGACTGAGAGAGAGAGAGAGAGACTGAGGTCCGTGGGGTGTGAAGGTTGGTCGTTCAAAAACGATGATCCACAGCATCCACAGACCCAGCTTATAAGCAAATGGTGGTTCCCCTTTTAACACACACACACACACACACACACACACACACACACACACACACACACACACACACACACACACACACACACACTGCCCCTCTTTTCCCGGCCCTCTACAGAAAGGAGAAGCGTGTGCGTGGGTGTGTGTTGTTCACAGTTCCATAGATCTCCTCAAGGTGACCTTGACCTGAGGTCGTCTTCCTCTAGTTGTTTCTCTTCTTCCTCTTCCTGACGAGGATGAGGAGAAGTCACTTGCTGCTCGCTGAGTCAATTGAATACAACAATTGACTTTTATTTTTTTTACAACTAAACAGATTTACTCAGCAATTATAGTATTAAAATCTGTTTGAATCCATAGTCACTCATAACATAAAACAACATAAAATACATTTTGAAATTGTTATATATACTGTATATAAAATATATATTTTACTAAATAGGAATTTTGCGTTCCATTCTTTTGGGGTACATTGGGCTTGCATAGATTCGATATGGCAGATTACAAAAAATACAAAAACTGGCTAAAGTATTTCTTATTACTTTAAGACAGATAATACAACATGTACTTTATTTCCAGAGCTTTTGTTTGTCCGCAAACAATACGATGCAATTGTTGTGTGGATTGTTGTTTAGCATAATGTTTACGTTATAGTCAGTAGAGGAACAGGTAAAGTTATTTATTCAAATAAATATTTAAGTATGGCATTAAACCTAAATTATAATAACATTTCTCTTGCCAATAAATTCAGGAATATCTCCTTTGTTCCCACAAGCAATTTCCTGAAGTACACAGTTATATATATGGGTATTTACTAAATGAACAATGGGAAATTAAATAAAGCTAAATTAAATAAAGCCAATTTAAGATGTACATTGTATGAGGATGTAGTGAGTATATGCTGACCGTGAAACTGAACGGTTAAAAGTGCAGAAGTCTCTCTCTCTCTCTCTCTCTCTCTCTCTCTCTCTCTCTCTCTCTCTCTCTCTCTCTCTCTCTCTCTCTCTCATATCTGGTTTTGAGGTCATCTCAACACTCAGATTGATCACATGACTTATCTTCCACTTCCCCATTTCCTATCCGTGACCCGTTGTGTTTTTATATCAGCTGCGTGACACTGCACCATACAGCAGGCTTACATCACTAAAGGAGAACAGAGAGAGAGAGAGAGGAGAACAGAGAGAGGAGAACAGAGAGGAGAGAGGAGAACAGAGAGAGGAGAGGAGAACAGAGAGAGGAGAGAGAGAGAAGAGAGGAGAACAGAGAGGAGAGGAGAACAGAGAGAGGAGAGAGGAGAGAGAGGAGAACAGAGAGGAGAGGAGAACAGAGAGGAGAGGAGAACAGAGAGAGGAGAGAGAGGAGAACAGAGAGAGGATAACAGAGAGAGGAGAGGAGAACAGAGAGAGGAGAGAGAGAGAGGAGAACAGAGAGAGGAGAGAGAGAGGAGAGAGGAGAACAGAGAGGAGAGAGAGGAGAACAGAGAGAGGAGAGAGAGAGGAGAACAGAGAGGAGAACAGAGAGGAGAGGAGAACAGAGAGAGGAGAACAGAGAGAGGAGAGAGAGAGGAGAACAGAGAGAGGAGAGAGAGAGAGGAGAACAGAGAGGAGAGGAGAACAGAGAGAGGAGAGAGAGAGAGAGGAGAACACAGAGAGGAGAGAGAGAGAGAGAGGAGAACAAAGAGGAGAGGAGAACAGAGAGAGGAGAGAGAGAGAGAGGAGAACAGAGAGAGGAGAGAGAGGAGAACAGAGAGGGAACAGAGAGAGGAGAGGAGAACAGAGAGAGGAGAGGAGAACAGAGAGGAGAGAGAACAGAGAGAGGAGAGAGAGAGAGGAGAACAGAGAGAGGAGAGAGAGGAGAACAGAGAGGGAACAGAGAGAGGAGAGGAGAACAGAGAGAGGAGAGGAGAACAGAGAGGAGAGAGAACAGAGAGGAGAGGAGAACAGAGAGAGAGAGGAGAACAGAGAGAGGAGAGGAGAACAGAGGGAGAGGAGAGGAGAACAGAGAGAGGAGAGAGAGGAGAACAGAGAGAGGAGAGGAGAACAGAGAGAGGAGAGGAGAACAGAGAGGAGAGGAGAACAGAGAGAGGAGAGAGAGGAGAACAGAGAGAGGAGAGGAGAACAGAGAGAGGAGAGAGAGAGAGGAGAACAGAGAGAGGAGAGAGAGAGGAGAGAGGAGAACAGAGAGGAGAGAGAGGAGAACAGAGAGGAGAGGAGAACGGAGAGAGGAGAGAGAGAGGAGAACAGAGAGGAGAGGAGAACAGAGAGAGGAGAGAGAGAGGAGAACAGAGAGAGGAGAGAGAGAGGAGAACAGAGAGAGGAGAGAGAGAGAGGAGAACAGAGAGGAGAGGAGAACAGAGAGAGGAGAGAGAGAGAGAGGAGAACACAGAGAGGAGAGAGAGAGAGAGAGAGGAGAACAGAGAGGAGAGGAGAACAGAGAGAGGAGAGAGAGAGAGGAGAACAGAGAGGAGAGGAGAACAGAGAGAGGAGAGAGAGAGAGGAGAACAGAGAGAGGAGAGAGAGGAGAACAGAGAGGGAACAGAGAGAGGAGAGGAGAACAGAGAGAGGAGAGGAGAACAGAGAGGAGAGAGAACAGAGAGAGGAGAGAGAGGAGAACAGAGAGAGGAGAGAGAGGAGAACAGAGAGGGAACAGAGAGAGGAGAACAGAGAGAGGAGAGGAGAACAGAGAGGAGAGAGAACAGAGAGGAGAGGAGAACAGAGAGAGAGAGGAGAACAGAGAGAGGAGAGGAGAACAGAGGGAGAGGAGAGGAGAACAGAGAGAGGAGAGAGAGGAGAACAGAGAGAGGAGAGGAGAACAGAGGGAGAGGAGAGAGAAGAGAGGAGAACAGAGGGAGGAGAGGAGAACAGAGAGAGGAGAGAGAGGAGAACAGAGAGAGGAGAGGAGAACAGAAGAGAGATGAGAGGAGAACAGAGGGAGAGGAGAGAGAAGAGAG
The DNA here is from genome assembly GCA_027704905.1 of Muraenolepis orangiensis. NCBI lineage: Eukaryota > Metazoa > Chordata > Actinopteri > Gadiformes > Muraenolepididae > Muraenolepis > Muraenolepis orangiensis. The sequence continues at coordinate 18,670,412 of CM051020.1, read as the reverse complement.
GAGAACAGATGGAGGAGAGGAGAACAGAGAGAGGAGAGAGAGGAGAACAGAGAGAAGAGAGGAGAACAGAGGGAGAACAGAGGTTTTTGGTTTTCAAAATCCCTTTAATCGATCAAAAACAATTACACTGGACAACGCTCACCTCATCACATAGATGGATTCAATACTTAAAATGATAAATCAATAGAACAATAAAAAACAATCACAAACACAGCGCTCATATGTGGAGTCTCAGCTCACCACCCCCCCCCCCCCCCCCCCCCCCCCCCACAGAGTGCAAGCCCCCCCCCCCCACAGCCCACATGTGGCTGAAGGCCTGTATGTTGTCCATCAGGTGGTAGTCGGTGAGCTCCACCCTCAGCCTGGCTGCAGCGCCACGCTCCCCACACCCTGCACTCGGTTCCTACGGGTCAGCCAGATAGACATCTTAGCAGCACCGGATAGAAAGTCCAAAAGGGTGTGCACACCCTTCTTCTTAGCAGAGTATTTTGGGCCAAAGATGAATAAAACAAAAGAAAACTCCTCCTCCTCAAGGCCCTGAAACCAGCTCCTCCTCAAGGCCCTGAAACCAGCTCCTCCTCAAGGCCCTGAAACCAGCTCCTCCTCAAGGCCCTGAAACCAGCTCCTCCCCAAGGCCCTGAAACCAGCTCCTCCCCAAGGCCCTGAAACCAGCTCCTCCTCAAGGCCCTGAAACCAGCTCCTCCTCCCCCAAGGCCCTGAAACCAGCTCTTGAGGAGTACAAACAAAGCTGACAGCCGAGGACACTGGATCAATAAATGCTCCAAGGTCTCCACCCTCCCCCAGCTCCGGATCAAGGTGCGCTCGGTACCTATTGGTGGCTATCGCCCCGTGCACAATCCTCCACCGGAGGTCCGCTGTCCGCTTCTCCACGGCAGCTTGTACAGGCACGCCAGCTGCCTTTCGGGGAAGAGTCTGGACCAGAGAACTGGGCCCACCTCGACCCCTTGACCCCCGCCAGAGACCCGAGATTCAGAACCTTTACGCACGGATTGTAGGTTTCCTTCTTCCCACAAGCCTGAAACGTGCCCAGGTGGGGGGTCCTCAAGGTGAGCAGCTGGCCTGCCCCCTCATGCCAGTCCCCTACCGCTGGTGTGACCTGCAGAGAGGGGAAGCTGTAGTCACCGTCCTCCATCCACTGCTCACACAGGTCGGCGTCCTCTGCAAAGGCCCCCAGAGACTCTGGCAGGGCAGACCTCCTCTGATGGACGAGGTGTTGCTTCTTCTCCTAAGGGCCTCCAGAGACATTGCCTTTGCCTTCATGAGGTGACCTACTGTCGTACAGCCGGCCTCTCTAAGACCTCTCTAAGGTTTGCAGGCTGGCAGACTGTAATGTCCTTGTCCTCAGTAGGCCATTGAAGAATAAGGGTTCTTCAAACACCCACATGCCCGGCATCTTACTGGTGGCACGGGTGAACTTGAAGGTGTGCCATGCCTGCAGCACTGAGCTGTAGAAAGGGGTCAGGCCGGACAGGTCCAGCTCCTCTGGAGTGAGCAGGAACAGCTGCTTGTAGCCAAACCTCCCCACACTCCTGAGCAACAGCTTTCCAATGTTCAGTCAGCTCGGTCCACAGTCGTACAACAGCCTGCTAGCAGTCCGCAGACGGAAGGAGGCGATCTTGGACTGGATGTTGATCAGTCCTTGCCCCCCTCACCTAGCGGCAGGTAGAGGGCCGCTGCGCGGACCCAGTGCCGACCCGACCAGAAAAAGGACCAAGCCTGAGGAGGACCAAGCCTGAATGTAAAGGTATCCTGGCTCCCTGCTGTGCTCATACAGACCATTAGTCTGTGCTCCTCCATGGATACTATGTGTGGTCAAGGCACAACACATATATAGCATCCATGACATGTTGCTTATAGCTACTCACCTTCCACAAGACCGCCGGCGTCAAACTTACAACCTCCCCCCCAGCTCTCCAAAAAATAAACCCTGAACTTCCTAACAGTATCTCAACACCTGAAACATAGGTATAAACTGAGAGAAAATAGAAAGCACCAACAAGTGAGTACTATAGTGAGTACTATAGGCCTACACAGTATAAAGCATATAGGAGACAAGGTGACAAGACGATGAGTCATCATCGCTACGGGACTCAGGGAAACAATCACAGACGTGGCAGGACGCCTCGTCTCCGTCAAGACCACAGTACGCATGTGTGTGTGTGTGTGTGTGTGTGTGTGTGTGTCTGTGTTTGTGTGTGCGTGTGTGTGTGTGTGTCTCTGTGTGTGTGTGTGTGTGTGTGTGTGTGTGTGTGTGTCTGTGTCTCTGTGTATGTGTGTGTGTGTGTGTGGTGTGTGTGTGTGTGTGTGTGTGTGTGTGTGTGTGTGTGTGTGTGTGTGTGTGTGTGTGTGTGTGTGTGTGTGTTGTTGTGTGTGTCTCTGTGTGTGTGTGTGTGTGTGTGTGTGTGTGTGTGTGTGTGGTGTGTGTGTGTGTGTGTGTG
>CM051020.1:18660772-18663272 GCA_027704905.1 Muraenolepis orangiensis | reverse complement strand
TGGCTTAAAGTTAGGGTTCAATACAGAGAGAGAGAGAGAGAGAGAGAGAGAGAGAGAGAGAGAGAGAGAGAGAGAGAGAGAGAGAGAGAGAGAGGCAGAGAGAGAGAGAGAGAGAGAGAGAGAGAGAGAGGCAGAGAGAGAGAGAGAGAGAGAGAGAGAGAGAGAGAGAGAGAGAGAGAGAGAGAGAGAGAGAGAGAGAGAGCAGAGAGAGAGAGAGAGAGAGAGAGAGAGAGAGGAGAGAGAGAGAGAGAGAGAGAGAGAGAGAGAGAGAGAGAGAGAGAGATGTGGGAGACGTGGGAGGTGGTAAAGAACATGCAAAATGGACAGAAGAAAAGTGTAAAGTAAGAAAAGAGAAACCAGAGAGATACCAAGAAGAGGGGCCAGAGGCCTGGAGAGAGAGAGAGAGGGGCAGGAAAAGACAAAGTGGGTTGTTAGTACGGCGGATTCAAGGAGGTGGATCCCATAGAGGCCCTTGGGCAAGGCATCACTCTCCCTCTCTGTCTCTCTCCCTCTCTCGCTCTCTCTCTCTCCTCTCTCTCTCTCTCTCTGCTCTCCCTCTCTCTCCCTCTCTCTCTCTCTCTCTCTCTCTCTCTCTCTCTCTCTCTCTCTCTCTCTCTCTCCTCTCTCTCTCTCTCTCTCTCTCTCTCTCTCTCTCTCTCTCCCTCTCTCTGTATCTCTCTCTGTGTCTCTGTCTAGGGAAGTTTGATCACGATTCTTCTTATCCTGTACGGTGACTCACATGCCCACAGTTAGATTAATTTAGAATAACACCGTTTAGCCACGACTCAAACATGTAGCAGAGAAAGAGAGGGAGAGATACAGAGAGATCGAGAGAGAGAGAGAGAGAGAGAGAGATAGGAGAGAGAGAGGAGGAGAGAGGAGAGAGAGAGAGAGAGGAGAGAGAGAGAGAGAGAGAGAGAGAGAGCGAGAGCGAGTGATTCTCAGCCTCCTCTGCAGCAGAAGCTGTTAATAATGTGTGCACCACTCATGTCCAGCCTCACAGCGAGACGGACGCTGCGGTGAGGCTTCATGAACTACTCTCATCCAGTCTGGGACAAGGGGGCGTTCCTTCCATTCGCTTCATATTAGTTTTCACCAATCATGCTGCAGGAAGGAGGAGGGGGGCCGGGGGGGGGGGGGGGTGAACACACACGGTGCTCACTGTAGAAAAGTGTGTGTTAAGGTTTCTACTCTACACTGTGGACCGGCCACTGAGGCCCACGCCTCCAAAATCCCCCTCCCCTGAAAGCTTCATCCACTCACGAGGATCAGTTTGTCTTGGGTATAACATCTCCGTAATGAAACAGGAAACAAGAGTAACCCCGCCCCTTTAAGTAACCCCGCCCCTTTAAGTAACCCCGCCCCTTTTAGTGTCTGGTTTAGGGCCCAGGCTCTGTGCCATCTTCCTGCTATAATGTAGTGGGACCGCTGGATCAGAGGTTCTACTATAACACAGTAGGACTACTGGATCAGAGGTTCTACTATAACACAGTAGGACTACTGGATCAGAGGTTCTACTATAACACAGTAGGACTACTGGATCAGAGGTTCTACTATAACACAGTAGGACTGCTGGATCAGAGGTTCTACTATAACACAGTAGGACTGCTGGATCAGAGGTTCTACTATAACACAGTAGGACTGCTGGATCAGAGGTTCTACTATAACACAGTAGGACTACTGGATCAGAGGTTCTACTATAACACAGTAGGACTACTGGATCAGAGGTTCTACTATAACACAGTAGGACTACTGGATCAGAGGTTCTACTATAACACAGTAGGACTACTGGATCAGAGGTTCTACTATAACACAGTAGGACTACTGGATCAGAGGTTCTACTATAACACAGTAGGACTACTGGATCAGAGGTTCTACTATAACACAGTAGGACTACTGGATCAGAGGTTCTACTATAACACAGTAGGACTACTGGATCAGAGGTTCTACTATAACACAGTAGGACTACTGGATCAGAGGTTCTACTATAACACAGTAGGACTACTGGATCAGAGGTTCTACTATAACACAGTAGGACTACTGGATCAGAGGTTCTGCTATAACACAGTAGGACTACTGGATCAGAGGTTCTACTATAACACAGTAGGACTACTGGATCAGAGGTTCTACTATAACACAGTAGGACTACTGGATCAGAGGTTCTACTATAACACAGTAGGACTACTGGATCAGAGGTTCTACTATAACACAGTAGGACTACTGGATCAGAGGTTCTACTATAACACAGTAGGACTACTGGATCAGAGGTTCTACTATAACACAGTAGGACTACTGGATCAGAGGTTCTACTATAACACAGTAGGACTACTGGATCAGAGGTTCTGCTATAACACAGTAGGACTACTAGATCAGAGGTTCTACTATAACACAGTAGGACTACTGGATCAGAAGTTCTGCTATCAGAGTTAGCGTTAGCGTTAGGGCTACCAGCTGGGGAAACTTGAGTAAATGTGGACAACGAAGGCCTGCTTTGAAGCCA
>CM051020.1:18645772-18655772 GCA_027704905.1 Muraenolepis orangiensis | reverse complement strand
TATATGTGTACGTGTGTGCGAGTGTGAGAGCGTGTGTGTGTGTGTGTTTGAGTGTGTGTGTGAATACATGCTTCTCACCTGGAAGCTGACTGGCTGGTGGATGTCAGGCAGGACAAACTGCTGGAGGAAGCGTTGGTCTTGGCTCCAGAAGAGTCTGATGTCTGGGATCCCGTACAGGACCATGGCCAGTCGCTCCAGGCCCAGGCCAAACGCCCAGCCCAGCTTATTGACGGCCCCCGCTGCAGACACACACACACACACACACACGGGGATGGAGTGTTTATTCATAGGAGCGTTTTCCACTGTCATTGTCAGGGCAGAGGAGTTGAGAAGTCAGAAAACAAGATAATTGATGTGTGAGTGTGTGTGTCAGCTGCCTATAGGAGGAGCTACATGATGAGAGAGAGAGAGAGAGAGAGAGAGAGAGAGGAGAGAGAGAGAGAGAGAGAGAGAGAGAGAGAGAGAGAGAGAGAGAGAGAGAGAGAGAGAGAGAGAAGAGAGAGAGAGAGAGAATGTGTGCGTCAGGAGAAGAGTTGTGAAGGTGGCAAACAAAATGACCCAATGACTATGGTAAAATAAACAACACAGAATGGTGATGACATTGTCTTCAAATAGTACTTTTTACTGATTACATGTTCCGTGACACTCGTGACATTGGACCTCTTTCAGAGATCATCTCTTTAAATGTGTGATGGTGATATGGTGTTTAGAGAGAGAGAGAGAGAGAGAGAGAGAGAGAGAGAGAGAGAGAGAGAGGAGAGAGAGAGAGAGAGAGAGAGAGAGAGAGAGAGAGAGAGAGGAGAGAGAGAGAGAGAGACACACACACACACACATATACAGAGACCAAGAGAGAGACCAAAAGAGAGAGAGAGAGAGAGACACACATTAACAGACACTGAGAGAGAGACAAACACACATTAACAGAGGCCCAGAGAGAGAGACCAAAAGAGACAGAGAGAGAGAGAGAGAGAGAGAGAGAGAGAGAGAGAGAGAGAGAGAGAGAGAGAGAGAGAGAGAGAGAGAGAGAGAGAGAGAGAGACAGAGACACACAGAGAGAGAGAGAGAGAGAGAGAGACAGAGAAACAGAGACAGACAGAGATAGAGAGACAGAGAGATAGAGAGACAGAGACACAGAGAGAGAGAGACAGACAGAGAGAGAGAGACAGAGACAGACAGAGGGGGAGCCCCTGTGGAAGCTGTTGTTTTAACAGCACATAACAGCTCTATGTGTGAGTCGCTGTGGGCCCCTGGCACAGACCTCAAACAGAACAATCTCTCTCTCTCTCTCTCTCTCTCTCTCTCTCTCTCTCTCTCTCTCTCTCTCTCTCTCTCTCCTCTCTCTCTCTCCTCTCTCTCTCTCTCTCTCTCTCTCTTCTCTCTCTCTCTCTCTCTCTCTCTCTCTCTCTCCTCTCTCTCTCTCTCTCTCTCTCTCTCTCTCTCTCTCTCTCTTCTCTCTCTCTGACCTCAAAGAGGGGGTTAGGGGTGGGTTTGGTAACGACCCCTAAAACAGTGCAAACCCTCTTCAGTCACAGTAAAGATGTCCAGCAGGGAAAACACCCAAAAAAATGACACAAATAAATCAAATAACACGAACAACACACACACACACACACACACACACACACACAACACACACACACACACACACACACACACACACACACACGCTCTGTAACTTCACCGTTTGGGATTTCTTTTTTTTTTTTTTTTTTGTCTTTCGACAAAAAAGAATCCAACATCCATCCATCTACCCTCGGGCGAGACCAAGCAAAGGCCAAATGTGTGCGGTGTGAAGAAAGGGATTGTGGGTAATCCCCCCGGTTTGAGAGACGCCGACTTAAGATGTTGGCGTGCGCCGTTGTCCTGGCGTGTGTGGGACATGTTCGGACAAACCCCCCCCCGCTCTGATGAGGTGGATTATGGGTAAACCCGGGCGGCGGTCAGGGTCACGCGCCGGTGAGCACAGCAGTGTAGTACTTAAAAATAAAAAGAACCGTTTAAGTGTCTAAGTGTTTCAGTGTTTCAGTGTTTCAGTGTAAGGGGAAGGGAATGTCATTTTGTTTTTACCGAGCCCTCTGGGCAAGAGGCCGGTCGTCCCCGACAACCCCTAAAGGTGGATGTTGGAGGTTACCATGGCTACCGCTCTGTAATTGGCAGGCAGAGAGGCGATGAGAGACTCGGGGGATGGGAGCACCACTGTCCGTCGTGTGGCCCTCTATCCACACGGCGGTGGACCGAGCCCTGGAGCCGCTGGTGTACGACCATGCTGTGCAGCCATATTGGATTCATGCTGGGCGTCATGGGGGCCATGTTGTACTACAACCCTAGTATAGATCCCTAATGTGTAGGCCCAGGCACGCCATAGGGTCAGGTGAGGGTTCAGATCAGCACACACATCCATTCAGAGTGGGAAACATTCAGGGTAACATTCTGAGTAATATTGAATTCAAAGCATTATTTGAGGAAGCAGCTCATTGGAATGGACACACACACACACGCACACGCGCACACACACACACACACACGCACGCACACGCGCACAGACACACACACACGCACACACACACGCACACACACACACTCGTCAGCTCTCGCTCCAATCACGAGTTGGGGAATGTGGTATCTATGCTAATGAGGGCGGGGTCACGTGGGGGGTCACGGGAGATGAGAGAACACACCGGAATAAATCTCTACTTCATGATAAGGCGCGACCAATGGCGTCGCGTCACGCCTCCTCCTCCTCCTCCTCATGTCTCTGAATCACATCTTTATTGTCGCCACCCTCCTCATTTTTACCTCCCACGTACTTTCCCTCCCTTTCTTTGCGTCTTCTTGCCATCTCTCTCTCTCTCTCTCTCGCTCTCTCTCTCTCTATCTCTCTCTCTCTCTCTCTCTCTCTCTCTCTCTCTCTCCTCTCTCTCCTCTCTCTCCTCTCTCTCTCTCTCTCTCTCTCTCTCTCTCTCATTCATCTTCTCGTTTATGTCTCTCCCCCCATCCCCCGCCTGCATCCCACACACACACACACACACACACACACACACACACCACACACACACACACACACACACACACCACACACACACACACACACACACACACACACACACACACACACACACAATCTCTTCATCTCCTTAAATTTCAATCTCATCTTTTATACACTCCTCTGTATTACATCTCCTCCTCCTCCTCCACCTCCTCCATTCATCTCCCTCAACTTCCATCGCCAACCTTCTCTCTCTCGTCCAATTTCGATCTCTCCTCCCCTCCTCCTCCTCCTCCTCCTCCTCTCCTCCCTGTGCCTTCGTCCCTCCGCCACTCACGCCAGCTCATCTGCTTCTCCCACCCACATCTCCTCATGTGGCGCTTGAAGGAGCCCGTGAAGATGTCTGGAGGAGGAGAAGTGGTGGAGGAGGAGGAGTGGAGGAGGAGGAGAAGTGGAGGAGGAGGAGGAGAAGTGGTGGAGGAGGAGGAGAAGTGGAGGAGGAGAGAAGTGGAGGAGGAGGAGAAGTGGTGGAGGAGGAGAAGTGGTGGAGGAGGAGAAGTGGAGGAGGAGGAGGAGAAGTGGTGGAGGAGGAGAAGTGGTGGAGGAGGAGAAGTGGTGGAGGAGGAGGAGAAGTGGAGGAGGAGGGAGGAGAAGTGGTGGAGGAGGAGAAGTGGTGGAGGAGGAGGAGAAGTGGAGGAGGAGGAGGAGAAGTGGTGGAGGAGGAAAAGTGGTGGAGGAAAAGTGGTGGAGGAGGAGGAGAAGTGGTGGAGGAGGAGAAGTGGAGGAGGAGGAGGAGAAGTGGTGGAGGAGGAGGAGAAGTGGAGGAGGAGGAGAAGTGGTGGAGGAGGAGAAGTGGAGGAGGAGGAGGAGAAGTGGTGGAGGAGGAGGAGAAGTGGAGGAGGAGGAGGAGAAGTGGTGGAGGAGGAGAAGTGGAGGAGGAGGAGGGGAGAAGTGGTGGAGGAGGAGGAGAAGTGGAGGAGGAGGGAGAAGTGGTGGAGGAGGAGGAGAGGTGGTGGTGGAGGAGAAGTGGTGGAGGAGGAGGAGAAGTGGAGGAGGAGGAGAAGTGGTGGAGGAGGAGGAGAAGTGGAGGAGGAGGAGAAGTGGTGGTGGAGGAGGAGAAGTGGAGGAGGAGAAGTGGAGGAGGAGGAGAAGTGGTGGAGGAGGAGGAGAGAGTGGAGGAGGAGGAGAAGTGGTGAGTGGAGGAGGAGGAGCAGCAGGAACACGCCCTGTTATGCAACCCCAGTAATCTGGAGCCATCGCACGACACGGAGACCCAACACTCTCAAGCTCTCAGGACAACAGGCCATACAGCTGGGAGGGGGGGGGGGGTTAGGGTTAGGGTTAGGGTTAGTAGTAAGGGTTAGGGGGGGGTTAGGGTTAGTTGTTAGTGGTTAGGGTTAGGGTTGGGGTTATGCGGGGGGGGTGAACAAACAGGATGCTGAGAGGTTGAGTATATGATAAAGCAGACAGACAGACAGACAGACAGACAGACACACACACACAGACACACAGACCATCCATAACTCACGCAACAGTCCAAAGCCCTCCTTGAGGCATGAGGAACAGCCCATGAATGTTTCAACAGAACACCTGAACGAAAACCCAATCCTCCACCACGAGCCTCCTGTCGTCTGTTCCCTCTACCAAACACACAACAGACCTTCTGCCTCAGAGTCGTCCCGAGGACAGACAGGGGTGCAATGCAGGGCTCTGTGTATTACAAGGGGGCGTGGGGGCTCAGGCCAGATCAGCAAGGGGACGGGAAGCGGCTGTCTGTCAGCTGATCTGATGTCAGTTTTTGATCGTTTGCGGCCAATCACGACTTCTTCTTCTTCTTCTTCCTCCCTGAGCTACCCATCTGGAGAAACACCAGATTCATGATGAGTGACGAGTGTGACATAGTGACACGCACACACAAATTCGTGCACACACAGTGGTTGATGGGTATATTTGTTTCAATGTTTCGCATTAGTAACCGCTGCCAATTCAGAGTCAACGATGCTCACCATTTTGTTTATGAATAAATTCATGTAATGTGAATGTCTGCATGAGTGTGTGTGTGTGTGTGTGTGTGTGTGTGTGGCAAAGACGTCAGCCAAAATGGGGGGAGAAACACATAAAAAGAGAGCGAGAGAGGGAGAGGAAGAGAGAGACATTTGTGTTCCAGAATACGGCCCCCCCCTCCCCTAAACACACACACACACACACACACACACACACACACACACACACACACACACACACAACACACACACACACACACACACACACACACACACACACACACACACACACACACACACACACACACACACACATACACATACACACACACGCACACGCCAGCTCCCCTCTCTCAGCCAATAGGGAGTGCTCGCCGGGTGACGTGTTGTGCAGTGTGTGAGCGTGAGCGAGATGGAGAAGCGGCATATCAGTCTGTCGATGACATCACTGATGCTCATTGCGTCTGGCGAGCGGCCGATATGACGCCACCCGTGATGCCAGGGCTCGCTCTACCCATTCCTCCCTCCCTCTCTCTCTCTCGTCTGCTCTCTCTCTCTCCTCTCTCTCCGCTCTCCTCCCCTCTCTCTCTCTCCTCTCATCTCATCTCCCCTCATCTCTCCTCTCCCTCCTCCCACTCTCCTCGCCCCCCCCTCATCCCTCTCTCTCCCATCCACCCTCTCTTCCCACCCTCTCTGTCTCCCTCCATCCCTCCTCTCTCCCCTCCTCTCCTCTCTCTACATCCCTCCTCTCCTCTCTCCCCTCTCTCTCTCTCCATCCCTCCTCTCTCTCTCCCTCCTCTCTCTCTTCCCTCTCTCTACATCCCTCCTCTCTCTCCCCCTCCTCTCTCTCCCCCCTCTCTCTCCCCCCCTCTCTCTCTTCCTCTCTCTACATCCCCCCTCTCCCCCCTCCTCTCTCTCCCCCCCTCTCTCTCTCCATCCCTCCTCTCTCTCTCCCTCCTCTCTCTACATCCCCCTCTCTCTCTCTCTCTCTCTCTCTCTCTCTCTCTCTCTCTCTCTCTCTCTCTCTCTCTCTCTCTCTCTCCTCTCTCTCTCTCTCTCTCTCTCTCTCTCTCTCTCTCTCTCTCTCTCTCTCTCTCTCTCTCTCTCTGCTACATGTTTCCTCGTCAGTCGAGGCTACAGTTAAACTGTGTTATTCTAAATAAATCCGCCAACTGCGGGCATCTGAGTCACCACGTATGGCACAAGATTCGTGATCAAACGTCCCGGGGGGAGAGAGAGAGAGAGAGAGAGAGAGAGAGAGAGAGAGAGAGAGAGAGAGAGAGAGAGAGAGAGGAGAGAGAGAGAGAGAGAGAGAGAGAGAGAGAGAGAGAGAGAGAGAGAGAGAGAGAGAGAGAGAGAGAGAGACGCAGAGTATCGCCTTGCTCAAGGACTCCATTGGAAGGGACGACTGCAACGGACGTAATGACTCGCTGGACTTCAACCAATGACCTCCGGTTGGCTGGCACACTTACTGTATGTTAAAACAGCCCAGTCTTTTCCTGCCTTCTTCCCCCTGGATTTCATCCTCCATAATAATGCCCTAATAAGTCCCAATGTTCTCTCTCTGTTATATTTCTATTTGTCCTCTCTCTCTTCTCTCTCTCTCTCTCTCTCTCTCTCTCTCTCTCCTCTCTCTCTCTCTCTCTCTCTCTCTCTCCTCTCTCTCTCTCTCTCTCTCTCTCTCTCTCTCTCTCTCTCTCTCTCTCTCTCTCTCTCTCTCCTCAACTTCCTCCCAGCTCGCCATCGCCTCCTTCCCAATCTATATCTTCATTCCACCCCCCTTCTAAATCTCTCTATCATCCTCTCTCTCTCCCTCCCTCTCTCTCTCCCACCCTCTCCGTGCCACCCCCCCACCCCTTAATTTCCCTCCCTTTGCATCCCTCCCTCTCGCCTCCCGTCTCCCTCCCTCCTCACCTCTCTCTCTCTCTCCCTCCCTGTCTCTCCCTCCCTCCTCACCCCTCTCCCTCCCTCCTCACCTCTCTCTCTCCCTCCCTGTCTCTCTCTCCCTCCTCACCTCTCTCTCTCCCTCCCTCTCTCTCTCCCTCCATCACTGTCTTCCTCCTCCAACCCCCCCCCCCCCTCCCTCGGCCCCCCTCGCTCATCGGTCCTTTTTGCCTCATCTTCGCCTCTCCCCGGGGCTCCGCGTCCACCATCGCTCGTTTTGTCGCTTTTCATTTCACCTGTGCTCATTCACACTCCCTCTGCTCATCCCTCCTCGTCCTCCTCCTCCTCCTCCTCCCTCCTCCCTCCCTCCCCCCTCCCTCCCTCCCCTCCTCCAGTCGGCCCCAGTCGGCCTCTCCTTTCACTCATTCTCTTCTTCGTTTAGTTGTTTAGTCACTGTGTGTAGCGCCTCGCGGCCTAAATACACACATGAACACAATGTCAATACCACAACGTCTGCCAATGAAAACACGCACGCACGCACGCACACACACACACACACACACCACACACACACACACACACACACACACACACACACACACACACACACAACACACACACACACACACACACACACACACACACACACACACACACACACACACACACACACACACACACACAATCTGTGGATGAAATAGAATCTAGAAAGCACCGGAACACGGGACAATACACTAATACACGGAGCAGCGGTCGGACACCTGTGCCTCTGCATCCGTATACCAGAAGGGAGTTGTGTGGCGTGGCGTGTGTGTGTGTGTGTGTGTGTGTGTGTGTGTGTGTGGTGTGGTGTGTGTGTGTGTGTGTGTGCGTGTGCGTGTGGTGTGCGTGTGTGTGCGTGTGTGTGTGTGTGTGTGTGTGTGTGTGTGTGTGTGTGTGTGTGCGTGTGCGTGTGTGTGCGTGTGTGTGTGCGTGTGTGTGCGTGTGTGCTGTGTGTGCGTGTGTGTGTGTGCGTGTGTGTGTGTGTGTGCGTGTGTGTGTGTGTGTGTGTGTGTGTGTGTGTGTGTGTGTGTGTGTGTGTGTGTGTGTGTGTGTGTGTGTGCAGGTGTAGTAGACTAGCACTGCAGTGAAAATGTCAGCTATTGATTGTGATCCTCAGTTCCCTGTGTGGCATTTTGGATTGTATACACAACTGTGTGTGTGTGGTGTGTGTGTGTGTGTGTGTGTGTGTGTGTGTGTGTCTGAGGGCAGGGGGGGGGGGGGGGGAGGGGTGATGGGAGGAGAATAATCCCATGTCTTCATCATCTCGAATGTCAACCGCTTCCCCACCCCACCCCCACCCACACCCCCACCCTTCAAAATAATGATCTGGTCCTTCACCCCTTCACGCGATGGTTCGGCCATGCGCACAATTTGAGTTCCGGCGGCGGGAGATTCCTGACAGCGGAGTGGGCGGGGCCTACCAGCATCCTGGCGATAGGCGACACATCTACCCTGATTGGCAAGCAGCTTACAATAGTGCGTTCAACAAAGGAAGGTGAGAGAACAACTCGTCACCAGAAGTCATTCCTGACAAGTCTCCAAGAACTGAGCCAGTGCTCAGGTAGAAGTACAATACATTTTGGTAAAAGTACAGTGAGCTAATAGTACAATAAGTTGGCAAACAATAGAACAGTATGTAGCTAACAATCTACTTAGACAATCTACATAGAAAGACACTAGTACGCTAGTAAAAAAGTGATGAGAGGAAGCGCTGCTCTGTATGCGTATGTTAAGTGGGTATGTTGTTTCTCAGTGTTTGTTAAAGGTTTTCCTGTAGCGCTCTTGGTTTAAGTATTAGGTAGCCGGTGTGTTTGGTTTACGACCAGCTACACAAACAAGCTAGTGGGCCGATGAGCGGTAAGTCAGCTCCCAGGAAACTAAATCAGTTCCTTTCAGGGAGTTTAACCCAGACCACTACCAACGTAACCGACCCATGGTGTGGTAAGTGGAGTCGATAAGTGGCAACTGGACTGGATGCGAGGTTGGAGCCTGCCGCCGCTGATCACCGATAATCACTAATCATGGCAGGTTCCTCGAGGCTCCAGAGGTCCCATAGTTGTGTCAACCTTTGGGAGAATTGGCCCTGGACACACTTAGCATTAAAAAGGTCAGCGCGTTCCGCACTGAGACACGGGGTCAGAAATTACTTTATTTTCCGACCAATCAATACTAATCATATTAACATGGTGAATGGTGAATGGATGCTTTTTATATAGCGCTTTTATCCAAAGCGCTTTACAAGTCGTGCGTCACATTCACCCATTCATACACATCCATCCACCCACGGTGGAGTCAGCCATCAAGGAGACAGCCAGCAGGTCAGGAGCAGTTAGGGTGAGGGGGTCTTGCTCAAGGACACCTCCACAGCTTTTGATAGGAGGAGGAGGGGGATCGAACCAGCAGCCTTCTGGTTGTGAGGCCTCCTGAGCTACTGCCAGACCCTCATAATAATAATAATAATAATAATAATAATAATATAATAATAATAATAAAGTTAATCATTCATTATCCCCAAGGGTAAGAACCAGAGCAAGGCACCGTGTGATCCCGGGGTCATGTTGTCCCCTCAGGCCTCCGTCCAGCCAGCCTCCCTCCCCGTGTTGTCCCTGAAAACCATAGGACTGGAAAATGTACAAGGCAGGACTGTGTGTTGCCCCAGGGCGGCGGCGGGGCTTGGTTAATGAATATGGATCATATGGGAACAATAATGAATGAATGAAATAGTCTGCCCGGGCTGCCGGCTTTCTTTCTCTCTTTTCCGAACCAACATGTTAAATAAGTGATGGGGAACACGTCAATTATGGAGGCTGATTAGTAACCTGGCAACTGCGTTTACCTTTGGAGATCAATACGGAGGGTGACAGGAGGGAGGGAGGGAGGGAGGAAGGGAGGAAGGGAAAGAGTGAGGGAGGAAGGGAGGGAGGGAGGGAGGTGAGGGAGTGAGGGAGGGAGAGAGTGAGGGAGGAAGGGAGGGAGGGAGGGAGGGAGGGAGGGAGGGGAGGGAGGGAGGGAGGGAGAAACCGAGACTATTTTGGGATTTAATTACAGATCACATTAATATTTTAGGAATAGTGTCCATGTTGCA
>CM051020.1:18628272-18640772 GCA_027704905.1 Muraenolepis orangiensis | reverse complement strand
TGGGCATCCCCTATCCTCCCCTCCAAGAGTCCGCCCTCCAGTGGCTGGCTTTGGTTTGTTTACAACGTGGATGAAAACCGCTTTTAAACACATCACCTTGCCGGATGCGAAGTGGCCTTTTACAAGGAAATTAACTCGCCCTCAAAGAGTAGCAGACGAGGCATCACGTAAAGAGGAAGGATTAGTTATTTTTCATCAGGGGAGATCAATCTCACACGCAAAGAGGTACATTGAAATTAAGGACTTAATAAGAGAACTGTTGGCAGACTATCGCTTTCACCTTCATGGGAACATTTCTGTTTAATTAGAGTGGGACGTTGCTAAGTGGAGGTTTGCGTGTGTGTGTGTGTGTGTGTGTGTGCGTGTATCTCTGCCCATGTGTGCGTGTGAATGCATCTATGCATGGCAGTGTGCAGTTGCCCTACTAAAGTGTGTAACAGCGAACGCAGGTGTGAGACACAGGTGTGTATCCAAGTGTATCAGACGCAGAGAAGTTCAAAGATCAGAGCAAAGTGTGTGTAGGTGTGTGGTGTGTGTGTGTGTGTGTGTGTGTGTGCGAGTGTCTTTCAGTGTGTTCTCTCTGCTACTCAATAAAACAATTAACAGACACCCTCTTTTACACACACACACACACACACACACAATCATTGCAATCATTTATCGCTTGGATATCATGCTAGCACAGCCGAGCGCCGCTAACGAGCTAAAGGTACCGGAGAGAGCCAGCAGGGACCTACTCAGGTCCCCTGGTGAACACCAATCTAGATCAAGTGTTGTCCCTACCCTGTATCTACGCGGTATTAGCCACACTTTATTGTTGCTTTAACACCACAGCTAAGATACCCGCGGGTACAACCCCCACCCCCACCCCCCCACCCCCACCCCCCCCCATGTGTTACATTTGCAAAGTTGAACACTTTCATTAACTTTTAATCATCTTGTTCCAAGTCCCACCGCCGAAGAGGTTAGGGTTTCACCCTGGGTGGAATGTGCTTGGCTTGTCGTTCGGTGAGAAATAGCTACCTAAATGAAAAACACAGTCGACTTTAAGTTATTCGGTTAATATTGTGGAACGGGGATCGTTACACTTTGAGACATATTGATTTCTCTGGGAATTTATTATTAAACCGATGTTTTGTTCTGTTGACATTTCAGTCCACGGTTGACTGTGTGCATGGGAAGTGTTAAGCAGCTGTAATCTCACTGTGAACAATTCAATGAACACATAAGACGGCCTCCTGGCGCTTGGAGGGAAGCCGTTTCCCCGGCCGTGGGATTGGAGTAAGAAATAACATCCCTCAGAAACACACATTCCGTACCGTTCGGTACGGCACAGTGAATCTAAACACAGACCGGCACGTTGGCAACCATCGTCGGTTATCACGGGGCGGGAGTCGGCAACTATCGAGGTCAACCGGTTCTGGAATCACGGTACAGCAGTTCAGATGCCTTCCAACCGGAGGCCATGTTGGTGCCACGGCAGTTGCTAGGCAACCGGTAATTATGTAACATCTGATGCAGAGAATGCCGGGCAGTGCACAAGGGGGATGTCAACCCATAGGAGAGGGGAAGGGCGCGGCAGGGTGGGGTGGGGTGGGGGGGAGTCCACCCCCCTCAAATCTAGTTTGACATATTTCACAATCCTTACTCATTGGCGTGTATTAATGTCAGTGGTGTTCCCATGGCAACGATTCTGTCAAACTGCTCCTGATGGTTGGCGTTAGCTTGTTCTGGCCAATTCGCTAGCTGTTTAGCGTTTTTATTATTTTTCTCGAAACTGACAAAACAGCACATGAGCAGAACAGAACAGAACAGGACAGAACAGGACAGAACAGGACAGAACAGAACAGGACAGAACAGGACAGAACAGAACAGGACAGAACAGGACAGAACAGGACAGAACAGGACAGAACAGGACAGAACAGGACAGGACAGGACAGGACAGAACAGGACAGAACAGAACAGGACAGAACAGGACAGGACAGAACAGAACAGAACAGGACAGAACAGGACAGAACAGAACAGGACAGAACAGGACAGAACAGAACAGGACAGAACAGAACAGGACAGAACAGAACAGCACATGAGCAGAACAGGACAGAACAGAACAGGACAGAACAGGACAGAACAGGACAGAACAGGACAGAACAGAACAGCACATGAGCAGAACAGGACAGAACAGGACAGGACAGAACCTCTGTGCCTCCTTGTCTCGGGGAGACTTGGTGAGAACAGATGCAGGGAAACCTCCCCAGAGATGGGCCACTGAAGGGGTGACCCTGGACTGCGGCTGGGCCATATGGACGCATATGGATTATCATGGTAATCATGGGGGAGGTTTACTGCACATCAGCGTCATGGTATGCTTATGAACAGGCCAGCCTGAAGGTCAACGCGTTGGATGTCTAAGGATGTTAGCAAGTTGTGATGTAGCCAAGAACTTTGTTTAGGGCACTTCAAAGCCCATCTCTAGATCGTTGTAAAGCAGAGGACCTTTATTCAGCCCGGGGACCCCTGGGTGGATTGAGAAACAGCACAGGGAGCCACTTTATGTTTTTCAATAAAATGTATGCATTTAATCCCAGGCCTATATAGGCTTAAGAATAACACATGTATTATTCGTCTTATTAAATCCATCTTTGATGCTTAGTTATAAGCCATGTGGACATAATTCAAATCCACACATCAGGCTAAAACTTTTCCATCGTACGATGACCCTGGTGTGTGGGAGGATAACAAGGATTCTGAGGCCCGGGTCTATCTACGTTAATGGATAGATGTTACCTGGAGGCTCCCTGTGGAGCAAACACTGACTTGAAGGTGGAATTTGGGTGAAACGTGAGGGAAAAGGTGACGGCAAGAATTGGTTTCCCCCCCTGCAGTACCTCCGCAGACCCCCTGGGGGTCGCGTACCCCTGGTTGAAGACCACAGTTCTAAAGGCAATTGACTGACGTTGTAAATACTAGTAACATTTAGAAGTACAAGCTGTGTAATCGATACACTTATATATATATATATATATATATATGTAGTAATACTTTTGTTGTGTGACTATACAAGTCCAAGCCCAGCCCGCCTAGTACACCAGAGAGAGAGATGCTTCTGAAACATGCGCTGGTCTTTTTAACACCTGCTACTACAACTTAGCACTGCAGCACTGGGGATGGAGCGGAGCGTGAGAAAACAGATTTAGTTGGACAGATGTACTGCATTCTCGTGACAATGTTTCTGTTATTGTACGGCAGAAGACAGACAGAGAAAAATGACAGCTACTGCGTGAAAAAAAGAAAAGAAAATGAAAGAAAGAAAGAGAGGCAGGGCGAACAAAGGCAGACAATGGAACGCAGTACGAGACGGAGAGAAATCAGGCCCACTCCAGAACGCCCGTTTCATGTCAGCCACGGCGCGTCGTTCATCAGGAAAAAGCGACAGTTGACGATTGCTTAAGCCGACCTTTTTATTAATTTAAGATCTAAAGCCGGTGTGTGTCGCTCGCTAAAGCCCGACTTTAAGTGCAGGGCCGTCCCCATGGGGACTGAAGCCATGGGGACGGTGTTAGTATACGCTTCCGCAATAATGGACAAAAGTTTGCGTCAGCGGACGTGCTGCGTGCTTTCCGTCTGAAAAAAGACCTGAATGCAAAAACTCAAAGCAAGGGCCAGCTGTCACAGTGCCTTTAGTGTGTGTGCGTGTGTGTGTGTGTGTGTGTGTGTATGTGTGTGTGTACAGTGAAACTAAGTGTGTGGCTTTAACCTGCCTAAACTGCCGTGTCCACAGCGACCGGATCTGGGCGGGCCTCAATGCCGCTCCAATTACGTTGACGACTTACTGTGGGCCACTTGATGGCCTCTCGCAAGCTGCTGCTCCTCCGCTCGCTTACCACTAGTAGTGGTCGATCACCCGCCGTCGCTCTCTTCAGCCGCCGTCTCTACACAGGACGCCCTCGGCCTCTGTCCCGCTCTCCCTCTCCCTCCATGTGTATCTCTCCCTCCATGTGTATCTCTCCCTCCATGTGTATCTCTCCCTCCATGTGTATCTCTCCCTCCATGTCTATCTCTCCCTCCATGTGTTTCTCTCCCTCCATGTCTATCTCTCCCTCCATGTGTATCTCTCCCTCCATGTGTATCTCTCCCTCCATGTCTATCTCTCCCTCCATGTGTATCTCTCCCTCCATGTGTATCTCTCCCTCCATGTCTATCTCTCCCTCCATGTCTATCTCTCCCTCCATGTCTATCTCTCTCGTCTCTCCCTCTCTCTCTCTCTCCCTCTGTCTATCTCCCGTCTCTCTCTCTCTCTCTCTCTCTCTCTCTCTCTCTCTCTCTCTCTCTCTCTCTCTCTCTCTCTCTCTCTCTCGTCTTCTCCTCCCTCTATGTCTCTCTCTCATATCTCGGCCTGTTTACGGTGGGGTTATCCGGGGCACAGCCAGGCGGCACGCACAGCTGTGAACCCAGGAAGCCGCAGTCTGGGCAGGATGTCGGAAGCGATCCAGAGAGATTCCGCGGCTTATGGACTCCAGGACGCGGGCTGTGGGGCGTGTGTTTGGTGAGCCCAGCGTTGTCCTGGAGACGGCACAGCACTCGCTGGAGTAATTCTGCGACGGGCGCGTGTGTTTGCATATTGCACACGTCTAGTGTTTCATCTTTAAAAAAAAAAATGGGACAAGGGGCCATGCTTGATTAGTGTTCAAAAGCAAGAGGAATAGGATGGCCAGTCTGGGAGTGGGGGGGCTGCACTAAGACAGAAGTGGCCAAGTGTTGTTTGTCGGACATCTGCACGCCAGGCAAGGAGATATCGGATTACCAGACACTCAACACTCAAGCACGTCTGGTAAAACAATGAAATTGCGTCTTGTAGTTGTCTCTCTGCCGCTCTCCCTCCGTAATGAGCTGAATCGGATTGTTCCTAAGCTCATTAGCATGCTCTAATTAGAACACGTAGCGGCAGTTAGGAGCAGAGCTCGGTGCAGAACACGCTGTCCACAGCGTGACACCACGAAAACACCAAGACTCTCCCACTCTCGGCCAAGAGAGCGAGAGCTCTAACGGAGGCTCTGGAATGGTGTGCAGGACACAGGCATACGGGGACAGGTACACCTGCGATCGCCCGCTCTTACAACCCCTCCCACCCCTCCCCCCTGATCCTCACACGGCGTTCGCCATGCCCGGCCACATTCCCATTCCTCCGTTGCCATGGCAGCAGACGAGATGTTCCACGACGGGGTGACCTCCTGCTACACCAAGGAGGTGGGGGTGGAGGTAGGTGGGGGTGGTGGTAGGTGGTGGTAGGTGGTGGTTGGTGGGGGTTGAGGTAGGTGGTGGTAGGTGGTGGTTGGTGGGGGGTGGTGGTAGGTGGAGGTAGGTGGGGGTGGTGGTAGGGGGTGGTTGGTGGGGGTTGAGGTAGGTGGTGGTAGGTGGTGGTTGGTGGGGGTGGTGGTAGGTGGAGGTAGGCGGTGGTAGGGGTAGGTGGGGGTAGGTGGGGGTGGAGGTAGGTGGGGGTGGGGGTAGGTGGGGGTGGGGGTAGGTGGGGGGGAGGTAGGTGGGGGTAGGTGGGGTGGAGGTAGGTGGGGTGGAGGTAGGTGGTGGTAGGTGGTGGTGGGGAGGTAGGTGGGGGTGGAGGTAGGTGGTGGAGGTAGGTGGGGGGGGGTAGGTGGGGTGGAGGTGGTGGGGGTAGGTGGTGGTGGGGAGGTAGGTGGGGGTAGGTGGGGGTGGAGGTAGGTGGTGGAGGTAGGTGGGGGTAGGTGGGGGTGGAGGTAGGTGGTGGAGGTAGGTGGGTGGGGTGGAGGTAGGTGGGGGTAGGTGGGGTGGAGGTAGGTGGGGGTGGGGGTAGGTGGGGTGGGGTAGGTGGGGGGGGGTGGTGGGGGTAGGGGGGTGGGGGTAGGTGGGGGTGGAGGTAGGTGGGGGTGGGGGTGGTGGTAGGTGGGGGTAGGTGGGGTGGAGGTGGTGGTAGGTGGGGGTAGGTGGGGTGGAGGTAGGTGGGGGTGGAGGTAGGTGGGGGTAGCTGGGGGTGGGGGTAGGTGGGGGTGGAGGTAGGTGGGGGTGGAGGTAGGTGGGGGTGGGGGTGGTGGTAGGTGGTGGTTGGTGGGGGTTGAGGTAGGTGGGGGTGGGGGTGGGGGTAGGTGGGGGTAGGTGGGGGTAGGTGGAGGTGGTGGGGGTGAGGTAGGTGGGGGTAGGTGGGGGCAGGTGGAGGTAGGTGGGGGTAGGTGGGGGTAGGTGGAGGTAGGTGGGGGTAGGTGGTGGTAGGTGGGGGTAGGTGGAGGTAGGTGGGGGTTGAGGTAGGTGGGGGTAGGTGGGGGTAGGTGGAGGTAGGTGGGGGTGGGGGTAGGTGGAGGTAGGTGGGGGTGGGGGTAGGTGGTGGTAGGTGGAGGTAGGTGGGGGTAGGTGGGGGTAGGTGGTGGTAGGTGGAGGTAGGTGGGGGTGGGGGTAGGTGGGGGTAGGTGGTGGTAGGTGGGGGTAGGTGGGGGTAGGTGGGGGTGGTGGTAGGTGGGGGTAGGTGGGGGTGGAGGTAGGTGGAGGTAGGTGGGGGTGGAGGTAGGTGGGGGTGGAGGTAGGTGGGGGTAGGTGGGGGTGGAGGTAGGTGGGGGTGGGGGTGGTGGTAGGTGGGGGTGGGCGAGTGGGAGCATCCCCCAGAACAAGCGGTGGGTTCTGTCTCAGTATCTGTACTGTACTGTACTGTGTGGAGCTGCCCAGGACATCCCCAGAGGTGGGCGCACTGGGAGCTGAATACAACCTCACCTTCTCTTTGTTATCCGTGGGGGACAGTGGGGCCGATGGGTGTCAAAACAAGGTGTCGAAAAAGCTGTCAATAGCTGGCAGTCTAAAGGCCACATTACAGGGTTGGAGGGGTTTGACTAGCTGTTGTGAGCCCCTTGACGGAATACAGCAAGTTTTTAACTTCTGCGTCCGTGGAGATCCTTCCACCCCCCGCCCCCCACACCCCCCCCCCCCCCCCCCCCTTAACATTTCCAGATACAAAGCAGTTCATGGTTCTCATGGAGATTTGAATGTCAAGAGCCGTGTCCAAACATCCCCTTGGTCGTTGTTCACAGTTCACCATGGAGTGGGCCCGCCACGTTGAAGAGTCTCCCTCAAACACACATTAAGGCTTCTTTAACCCTCATGTTTTCCATTCTCCCGGTCCAGCAGAACCTGGCCCTGGGCCACATTGATCCCATATGTCTTGGTGTGGACACAGACATTACATTAACATGACATTACGGTCATTTAGCAGACGCTTTTATCCAAAGCCACTTACAATAGGGTTTTTCAACAAAGGAAGGTGAGAGAACAACTTGTCACCAAAAGTCAAAAGGGCATTTCATTCCACTCCAAGACTGAGCCAGTGCTCATGTAAAAGGGAAAAGTACACTAAGTTGGCAAACAATAAACATTATCTAACTAACAATCTACTTAGACAATCTACCTAGAAAGACGTGATAAGAGGATGTTATTGGCGGAAGGATCCGGGTAGTGTAGACCTATCTCATGTTTCAATGTTGAAACAACTTC
The DNA here is from genome assembly GCA_027704905.1 of Muraenolepis orangiensis. Taxonomy (NCBI): domain Eukaryota; kingdom Metazoa; phylum Chordata; class Actinopteri; order Gadiformes; family Muraenolepididae; genus Muraenolepis; species Muraenolepis orangiensis. The sequence continues at coordinate 18,633,266 of CM051020.1, read as the reverse complement.
AACAACGTAAGAAGCATTAATAACTGGATATGACACTAATGTAAGGGTGAGAAGCTCAGTCCCTCGTGAGAGACTCGGAGTAGAGCCGCTGCTCCTTGGCGTAGAAAGGAGCCAGTTGAGGTGGTTCATCTAGTGAGGATGCTTCCTGGTCGCCTCCCGAGGGAGGTTTTCCAGGCACATCCAGCTGGGAAGAGACCACGGGGCAGACCGAGGTACAGGTGGGGTGATTACATCTCCACGCTGGCCTGGGAACGCCTCGGGATCCCCCAGTCAGAGCTAGTCCATGTTGCCAGGAGAGGGAAGTTTGGAGTCCCCTGCTGAAGCTGCTACCACCGCGACCCGATTACGGATAAGTGGTAGAAGATGGATGGATGGATGGATGGATGGATGGACACTAATGGACACAAAGTCAGGCCTAAAAGTAGTGCCTGGCAATAATAATAATAATAATAATAATAATAATAATAATAATAATAATAATACAGAACAATTCCATACATTAAAATGCAGCCCAGGGTGCTGTACACCACAGAGAGCAAAAAGGACCATTACAATGTGGGTCGTATAAATAAAAATGAACAATGACCAATTCATTTGACCAGCATTCACTTTTGCAAAATTGTTTGCCAGCAAAAGTCCTTTTGCTGAAACTGTTGTTTTCTGGTCATGTAGCACCTTTCTAACCCCTCTTCTCCCAACCCCTAGCATGGCCCAGAGAGCTCATCATTCATTCATTACATCGTTAAGGCTGAAGCGTCGCCGTGAGCCAAGGACAACGCAATGCACACTGAATGCTTGTCTTGACTAGAACTCAACCGACTGAACATGAAGGACGGGGTTAAACGGTGAAGAGACGGCGTGCAGACCGGCGTGTACCTGAGGGAACGCCTCATGCCCTCAGCCATCGACACGCTTGTTGGCAATAAAGTTTTTCAATACAAATATTATGCCAAGATGGCAAAAGAGAGGCAGTGCATTTCCAAGTGGTTTCCAAGTTTGGGAATAAACATCATCAATAATAACAAGGAATACTATACTAGAAAAATGCTTTACAAAACTTTCTTTCTGTGGACTCAACCCCCCCCCCCCCCAAAGCTGGTGGTGTTGTCACTGGTTTTGAAGCGGGTCGCTGGTGTCTAAATAACAGAATTGTCCTGTGTCGTGGACCAAGCGGTCCTTCTCCGGTGCGGCACAGAAAACGCGATTAAAAGATCCGCGTCAGACAGCTTCAGGACCGGCAGTGTTCGCTTCCCTGAGCTAAGTTCTGGCTTTTGTTTTTCCGATAGCACATAAAACCATATTAGCACCGCCGCCGCCGTCGGTGTACCCAGAGTCTGCCGACGCAATAACCACGGATTTACTACGAAGCCGAAGAAGAATATTGACCGCAGAAGTGAGCAGAAGTGAGCATTACCCGGCAGTCTGGAGCGCTTTGCTGTCTGGGAAAAACGCAGTTTGAAACATTTTGAGTTTGTTAGATCTGCTGGGTTGATCACGCTCCGTTTGCTCAGCGCATAACGAGCACAACAACATTAAAATGAAACACGGAAGATGAGGTGTAATGTTCAGCAGGCGTGCCTCCCAAGGTTTTTGTTTGCCTATTAATATTTCACGGTTATTGATCCACCTTTTTAAACATATGAAACGGTAGCCGTATTAGCAGTGAAGTGTGAAGTAATAACAGAATACATTTGTGTTTCCTCTGTAAGCAGGGCTGCTTAGCTGGTAATTGATCGGTAAACAAAGTCCCCCGGCGCCGCTCAGGGTGGAGACGGAGGATGAGGAAACACCGGGGAGGCCACCCATCAGGTGTTGAGGAAAGGCAAAAAGGCGTCATTAAAGAGATTTAAGGTGGAGGGCGGTATAAAAAGCCACAATCTAAACCACAGACACTTGAGGGGAAAAAAAGGCACGAATGAGGAAAAAAGAAAGCACATCAGATCCACCTCCCTTGTGGCAGGAAACGTTAGGACGAATCTAGCGTATCCATTGGATGGGGAACTCCCAGGTGCATTCTGGGAGCACAGAGAGCCACCTGCTCTTCCTGCGCTAGTGATTCAGCGACATCTGACCGCACAGCGCCAACTAAATGTTTTCTACCATTTCATCGTTTCGGAGAGATACTTTTAAATCAAGGTGACTAATACAGATAGAGAAGATGTGCTGGAGGAGCGGGTCGGGGGTTAGGCATCTTGATGCGCAGGTGGGTCGCATTGGGGAATTGAACTCAGTACCTTTGGGTGTTCCACTGGGAGTCCAAGGCCCTCGCCAATATTCAGTTACCAGCAAATAAAATATTTTTTTGGACGTTATTCAATTAGTTCTTAGTGCTATTTTTGCTCTTAAAAAACAACATTTCCAGCTAATTGTGTTTGCTGAATTGATGAGTAATGTTGACGCTTGCAAAAAAACGGACTTAAAGCGGTTTTAACTTGCAGTTGGACCTGGAGCTGCATAAGTAGTAGACAGGTCTTTTTTCATCGTTCTTCATTTAATGCGGAGGTCTCCACCAGGCATCGTCTGGGGAACTCAATTTATTTTGTGATTCTTTTGTCTGAACGTTTCCGCTCACGCAGACCCATCAAAAAGACGCTCTTTTTTTTGGAGAAAAACCCAAATATCGCACAAGGAATATTTGCATTATTATTTATTATTGCCTTCTTATGCTCATGTGCGGGAGCGTACACCTGAAAGGCGTGCTGGGGGGGGCGGAGGAAGAAGCTTACAGTCCCCGCCTGCCAGGATGCAATAAAGTTCAGCTTAAGTTATCTCAAAAAGTTATGAGAAGTTCTCCACCGCGGCGGTGGGTTCCCTAATAAAGCCTGGCTACAAGACATAGCTCTTAGCCCCCGGTGCGCTCCCTCTCCCCCGCCCTCTCCCCCGTCCTCTTCCCCCGCCACTCTTCCCCCGCCCTCTCCCCCGTCCTCTCCCCCCGTCCTCTTCCCCCGCCCTCTCCCCCGTCCTCTTCCCCCGCCCTCTCCCCCCGCCCTCTTCCCCCGTCCTCTCCCCCCGCCCTCTCCCCGTCCTCTCCCCCCGCCCTCTCCCCGGCCCTTTCCCCCGTCCTCTCCCCCGCCCTCTCCCCCGTCCTCTCCCCCGCCCTCTCCCCCGTCCTCTTCCCCGCCCTCTCCCCCGTCCTCTCCCCCGCCCTCTCTGGTTTGCATGGTTTGATCAGGAGGGGGAATTAAAAAGCCAGAACCATCTGGGAAGGGCTGTTGTGGTTTGGCTGGTTTAATGGCCGTCCTCACGGCAGGGTAAACCGGGGGGGGGGGGGGGAACACACACACAAACACACACACTGCTCATTAAAAAGATGACACGCACAAACACACACACGACACACACACACACACCGGATACACACACAAACACACACACACACACACACCGGATACACACAACACAACACACACACACACACACAGACCTTGATTTAACTGAACCACGGACAGCATAGTGTTGTACAAAGTAGAAAGAACCGCAAAACAGAGCGAGCATTGTGGGGGGGGGGGACCAAAGACCACCAAACAAAACAGAACCTGCTCACTGTTTACACTGTTAACTCTACTGTGTGACTCCATCTCTCCTCGGACATCTTTAAAGCACTACGTACAGTACAGTTACATGGATTTATATAATACCCATTATATGTTCAAATAAACTGTGTCTGTATCTTGTATAGAAAACAAATACGTCCGTGTGGAATGTGTGTGTGTGTGGTTGAAGCAGCCTCACCTGGCCCCAGTCAGACTGGTTAGAGTCTGGTTGAAGCAGCCTCACCTGGCCCCAGTCAGACTGATTAGAGTCTGGTTGAAGCAGCCTCACCTGGCCCCAGTCAGACTGATTAGAGTCTGGTTGAAGCAGCCTCACCTGGCCCCAGTCAGACTGATTAGAGTCTGGTTGAAGCAGCCTCACCTGGCCCCAGTCAGACTGATTAGAGTCTGGTTGAAGCAGCCTCACCTGGCCCCAGTCAGACTGATTAGAGTCTGGTTGAAGCAGCCTCACCTGGCCCCAGTCAGACTGATTAGAGTCTGGTTGAAGCAGCCTCACCTGGCCCCAGTCAGACTGATTAGAGTCTGGTTGAAGCAGCCTCACCTGGCCCCAGTCAGACTGATTAGAGTCTGGTTGAAGCAGCCTCACCTGGCCCCAGTCAGACTGATTAGAGTCTGGTTGAAGCAGCCTCACCTGGCCCCAGTCAGACTGATTAGAGTCTGGTTGAAGCAGCCTCACCTGGCCCCAGTCAGACTGGTTAGAGTCTGGTTGAAGTCTGGTTGAAGCAGCCTCACCTGGCCCCAGTCAGACTGATTAGAGTCTGGTTGAAGCAGCCTCACCTGGCCCCAGTCAGACTGAATAGAGTCTGGTTGAAGCAGCCTCACCTGGCCCCAGTCAGACTGATTAGAGTCTGGTTGAAGCAGCCTCACCTGGCCCCAGTCAGACTGATTAGAGTCTGGTTGAAGCAGCCTCACCTGGCCCCAGTCAGACTGATTAGAGTCTGGTTGAAGCAGCCTCATCTGGCCCCAGTCAGACTGATTAGAGTCTGATTGAAGCAGCCTCATCTGGCCCCAGTCAGACTGACAGAGTCTGGAGCTGCTGGGTGAGACTGCACACCTGTGGGTACACCTTCTTGGTTATCAAGGACCTGACGGTTAAAACCAGCCCCCACCACACACACACACACACACACACACACACACACACACTCAGGAGGAGCGAGGACACATAGGCACGTACCACCTGCTCTGCTTGCTAAAACCTGGTCTCAAACCCCACCTAAAGTCTCCTCATCGTCACCATCCACCTGTGTCTCTGTGGTCTGGAGGAGAGCCCAGAGGAGCCCCCCCTCAGGGGCAGGTAGCAGCGGGGACTGCTGCAGAACTTCAGTTTTCAACACAAGCCAAAAACACAGCGTGTTGAACCACGTTGTTTGGTGTTGTTTTTCCTCATCCTTGTGTGTTTGTGTTCTGATGCGCGAGTGATGAGCAGAGAGAGCAGAGAGA
>CM051020.1:18620772-18623272 GCA_027704905.1 Muraenolepis orangiensis | reverse complement strand
CCGACCGACGACCGACGACAGACAGACAGACAGACAGACAGACAGACAGACCGACAGATACGCAAAAGATACAAGCATCTATGGCAAGGTAGTCCCACAAACCAGACAGTCAGTTTAGAGGGCCCCTGTTTCATCACCACCAGGTGTGAGTGTGATAAGACATTACAAGCCGTTTCTAAAATTGCCACCCGACTAAAATTGTCATTTGCTGTGTCCGAAGTCATTCCCTACCCCCAAGTCATCCCCTACCCCCAAGTCATCCCCTACCCCCCCAAGTCATCCCCTACCCCCCCAAGTCATTCCCTACCCCCCCCAAGTCATCCCCTACCCCCCAAGTCATCCCCTACCCCCCCAAGTCATCCCCTACCCCCCAAGTCATCCCCTACCCCCCAAGTCATCCCCTACCCCCCCCAAGTCATCCCTACCCCCCAAGTCATCCCCTACCCCCCCAAGTCATCCCCTACCCCCCAAGTCATCCCCTACCCCCCCAAGTCATCCCCTACCCCCCCAAGTCATCCCCTACCCCCCAAGTCATCCCTACCCCCAAGTCATTCCCTACCCCCCCAAGTCATCCCCTACCCCCCCAAGTCATCCCCTACCCCCCCAAGTCATCCCCTACCCCCCCCAAGTCATCCCCTACCCCCCCAAGTCATCCCCTACCCCCCAAGTCATCCCCTACCCCCCCAAGTCATCCCCTACCCCCCCCAAGTCATCCCCTACCCCCCCAAGTCATCCCCTACCCTCCCAAGTCATCCCCTACCCTCCCAAGTCATCCCCTACCCCCCCCAAGTCATCCCCTACCCCCCAAGTCATCCCCTACCCCCCCCAAGTCATCCCTACCCTCCCCAAGTCATCCCCTACCCCCCAAGTCATCCCCTACCCTCCCAAGTCATCCCCTACCCCCCAAGTCATCCCCTACCCCCCCAAGTCAACCTTCCCCCCCAAGTCATCCCTACCCCCCAAGTCATCCCCTACCCCCCCAAGTCATCCCCTACCCCCCAAGTCATCCCTACCCCCCAAGTCATCCCCTACCCCCCCAAGTCAACCTTCCCCCCCAAGTCATCCCCTACCCCCAAGTCATCCCCTACCCCCCCAAGTCATTCCCTACCCCCAAGTCATCCCCTACCCCCCCCAAGTCATCCCTACCCCCCAAGTCATCCCCTACCCCCCCAAGTCATCCCCTACCCCCCAAGTCATCCCCTACCCCCCAAGTCAAACCCTTCCCCCCCAAGTCATCCCCTACCCTCCCAAGTCATCCCCTACCCCCCAAGTCATCCCCTACCCCCCCCAAGTCATCCCTACCCCCCAAGTCATCCCCTACCCCCCCCAAGTCATCCCCTACCCTCCCAAGTCATCCCCTACCCCCCAAGTCATCCCCTACCCCCCCCAAGTCAAACCCTTCCCCTACCCCCCAAGTCATCCCCTACCCCCCCAAGTCATCCCCTACCCCCCCAAGTCATCCCCTACCCCCCAAGTCATCCCCTACCCCCCCAAGTCAAACCCTTCCCCCCCAAGTCATCCCCTACCCCCCAAGTCATCCCCTACCCCCCCAAGTCATTCCCTACCCCCCAAGTCATCCCCTACCCCCCAAGTCATCCCCTACCCCCCCCCAAGTCATCCCTACCCCCCAAGTCATCCCCTACCCCCCCAAGTCATCCCCTACCCCCCAAGTCATCCCCTACCCCCCCAAGTCAAACCCTTCCCCCCCAAGTCATCCCCTACCCTCCCAAGTCATCCCCTACCCCCAAGTCATCCCCTACCCCCCCCAAGTCATCCCCTACCCCCCCAAGTCATCCCCTACCCCCCCAAGTCAAACCCTTCCCCCTACACAATGTAGGGCACTATAATGTGAGCTCATCGGGAAAATGAAAAAAACTCTTTGGGACACTACTGGAGTCTCCGTTAATGACGTCATCGCTGTCGCATAATTAAACGTGCCAGATCTACGTCGGAGGACGAGGCCTCTTATCCGTCTGCTGCTTTTCATTCACGTCATGCTGCATTGTGGTATACGATGAGTGCCCTATATAGGGTATAATAACGCTCACTATACATTCGGACAGCACACATCAAAATGTCCAACTCACTGTATAGTGCACTATGTAGTGAGTATGGAGTGATTCCGGCCATTGACACGGTGACCTCACACAGTGGAAGTGTCCACCCAGATGCATGATGACTAGATCGGTCTACCGGTGGACTGTATCAACTATGGACAAAGGTGTCCGTTGAGGTTTCAGATCAACACCGTGTAGACCGGCCTGTGGTAGCAATTACCAGCTTAATCCCCTTCCCAAAGCTTCATCCACTCCAAAGCTAATGACAATGGACACACACACACACACACACACTCCACGGGTCAAATGCAGACGGATCGAACTGCAGGCGTCAAACGAGGACAATCCACATCCACAACTGTGGCGCTACAGTTAAACCTGGGATTTGCCGGCGGGAACATCAGCAGGTTAGAGCTCATGAGGCTTTAGCGGTTAGCTAAATG
>CM051020.1:18613272-18615772 GCA_027704905.1 Muraenolepis orangiensis | reverse complement strand
TTCTCTCTACCTCTCCCTTTCTCTCTCTCCCCATCTGTCTCTCCATCTCCCCCTCTCTCCCCACTGTCTCTCCATACCCCCTCTCTCTCCCCACTGTCTCTCCATACCCCCTCTCTCTCCCCACTGTCTCTCCATACCCCCTCTCTCTCCCCACTGTCTCTCCATACCCCCTCTCTCTCCCATCTGTCTCTCCATCTCCCCTCGCTCGCTCTCCCCTCTGTCTCTCTAGCAATCTCTGGCTCGCTCTATCATTTTTCTATCCCAACTATGCCAGTCCTCCCTTTGTCATTGTCTCTGGGGGGGGGGGGGGGGGGGGGAAATGAGTGGTTTCCTAGGCAACCGAGTCACACTGCCGCAGTAGTGAAATGGGGGTAAAGGGAATGGAGAGAGTGAGAATAAGAATGAAGCAAGCGTGTGTGTGGTGTGTGTGTGTGGGTGTGTGTGTGTGTGTGTGTGTGTGTGTGTGTGATGAACTTGCACCATGTGGGGAGAAAGAGCTTTGAGAAAAGGTACTAACCGCAGTGGAACTGAATATGCATGCACACACACACACACACACACACACACACACACACACACACACACACACACACACACACACACACACTCTCTATAACAGCTGGTTATTGTGCTTGGGCTGCATTGTGGGGTATGTGTGTGTGTGTGTGTGTGTGTGTGTGTGTGTGTGTGTGTGTGTGTGTGTGTGGTGTGTGTGTGTGTGTGTGTGTGTGTGTGTGTGGTGGTGTGTGTGGTGTGTGTGTGAGTGAGTGAGAAAGACAGAGGAGGAGAGTGTGGTGAGAAGATGGTTGAAAACTAAACGGAGGGAAAGACATTACGACATCACTACGGAACAAAGGACAAATCGCATACAAGGAGTGAGGAGGAAAAATACAGTTCTCATTGGCTGGCCCCCCCCCCATTGCTGCTTCTGCATTGGCCAAGACGACCACGCCTCCATCGCTGACTTTAAATGAAACACACACAACAAGACATGTTGGAACCCTTCATCGGCGACGGGAGAGACCACACACAGCTGTGCCTTTGAGAAGGGAGGAGGTGGAGGACGGCAGAGACGGCTGTTAAGTGGTATAGGTCTATAGGTCTATAGGTATAGGTCTATAGGTCTATAGGTCTCTAACAGACCCCGGGTCTGTTGGTCTGGTTGGTCTGGTTGGTCTGGTTGGTCTGGTTGGTCTGGTTGGTCTGTTTGGTCTGGTTGGTCTGGTTGGTCTGGTTGGTCTGGTCTGTCTGTTTGGTCTGGTTGGTCTGGTTGGTCTGGTTGGTCTGGTTGGTCTGGTCTGTCTGTTTGGTCTGGTTGGTCTGGTTGGTCTGGTTGGTCTGGTTGGTCTGGTTGGTCTGGTCTGTCTGTTGGTCTGGTTGGTCTGGTTGGTCTGGTTGGTCTGGTTGGTCTGGTTGGTCTGGTTGGTCTGGTCTGTCTGTTTGGTCTGGTTGGTCTGGTTGGTCTGGTTGGTCTGGTTGGCAGCTTGCAGAAAAAGCAGGAAAAGACGTGAAAGACACAAGTGAGAGATTAAAAGGGATATGTATATATATATATATATACATGCATGTGTGTGACAGAGAGAGAGAGAGAGAGAGAGAGAGAGAGAGTGTGAAAGAGAGCGAGAGAGAGAGAGAGACAGAGACAGAGACAGCGAGAGCGAGAGCGAGAGCGAGAGAGAGAGAGAGAGAGCGCGAGAGAGAGAGAGAGAGAGAGAGAGAGAGAGAGAGAGAGAGAGAGAGAGAGAGAGAGAGAGAGAGAGAGAGAGAGAGAGAGAGAGAGAGAGAGAGAGAGAGAGAGCGCTGCGATATGCAGAGCGCTAAATATTCATGTTAAAAAAAAAAAAGAAGACAGATTCCAACATCTGGATTGGTTTAAAGCCTCCGCACGGACACTGCTTTGAAAGTCACTTGTGTCTGGCCCTTCTCTAGGAGGAGTCGGTTAACCAGATGTTTCTCCTCGTGTCCTGTAGTGCTGGGTTGTGCGGGGCTGTGGCCCACACTCGCCCTCCTTAACTCCCATTAAACGGCACAACCGCACTCTTGTCACGACTCACGGCCGACCCTGCGCCACCTGGTGGCGGTGGCGGTGTACTGCGACTGTAACTGTGTTCAAGCTGGAGTTTGCTCTATAACGGGAACGTATTCGACGTACAATACGGAGCCGCACACCTGAATGAATCACTTGAATCACTTGAAACTCCTCTCGACACCAAATAAATACTTATATACTCTGAAAAAACTCAAGACAACCGTCTCCTGGTGTTGGAGTCACACACACTGCAGTGCTGGACGGGACACACAGTGTGTGTGTGTGTGTGTGTGTGTGGTGTGTGTGTGTGTGTGTGTGTGTGTGTGTGTGTGTGTGTGTGTGTTTATTAGTCGCTGAGCGTGACCACCATATGTAAAACGTGGGCCTCACATGCCTCCGGCTGTGTGTGTGTGTGTGTGTGTGTGTGTGTGTGTGTGTGTGTGTGTGTGTGTGTGTGTGTGTGTGTGTGCG
>CM051020.1:18575772-18608272 GCA_027704905.1 Muraenolepis orangiensis | reverse complement strand
CTCACCCACCCACCAAACAACCAACGGACCCACTCACTAACCCACCATCCAACCAACCAATCAACAAACCCACTCACCCACCCACCAAACAACCAACCAATCAACAAACTCACTCACCCACCGACCCACTCACCCCCCCACCGACGGACCACTCTGCTCACCTTTCCCAAACAGATGTGTGAGCAGGCCGGTCAGGGTGCTCTTCAGGTTGTGCTCCACCAGCTTCACAGCCTCCAGCGTGTGGCACTGCTGCTTCTGGGCCGTCCGCCGCCCGCCCGCCTCGAACAGAGACAAGTCCTCTCCGTTCTCCACCCGCCGAAACAACTGTCACGTGAAAAGGAAGCGCACAAGCGTGAAGCATCATGGTGCTAGTAGGTCGCTTCTTAACGAGAGGTGACGTGCTAGCGTGTCGTTTGGTCACACGAGGGGACGTGGTTAGCATGTCGTTTGGTCACACGAGGGGACGTGCTAGCATGTCTTTTGGTGACGTGAGGTGACGTGGTTAGCATGTTGTTTGGTCACGTGAGGTGACGTGGTCAGCATGTCGTTTGGTCACACGAGGGGACGTGCTAGCATGTCTTTTGGTGACGTGAGGTGACGTGCTAGCATGTCTTTTGGTGACGTGAGGTGACGTGGTTAGCATGTTGTTTGGTCACACGAGGGGACGTGGTTAGCATGTCGTTTGGTCACACGAGGGGACGTGCTAGCATGTCTTTTGGTGACGTGAGGTGACGTGGTCAGCATGTCGTTTGGTCACATGAGGTGACGTGCTAGCATGTCTTTTGGTGACGTGAGGTGACGTGGTTAGCATGTCTTTTGGTGACGTGAGGTGACGTGGTCAGCATGTCGTTTGGTCACATGAGGTGACGTGCTAGCATGTCTTTTGGTGACGTGAGGTGACGTGGTTAGCATGTCTTTTGGTGACGTGAGGTGACGTGGTTAGCATGTCGTTTGGTCACATGAGGTGACGTGCTAGCATGTCTTTTGGTGACGTGAGGTGACGTGGTTAGCATGTTGTTTGGTCACGTGAGGTGACGTGGTTAGCATGTCGTTTGGTCACATGAGGTGACGTGCTAGCATGTCTTTTGGTGACGTGAGGTGACGTGGTTAGCATGTTGTTTGGTCACGTGACGTGACGTGCTAGCATGTCTTTTGGTGACGTGAGGTGACGTGATTAGCATGTTGTTTGGTCACGTGAGGTGACGTGGTTAGCATGTTGTTTCCTAACATGACTCACTGGACTCATTACCGTGACTGCACTGTACTGTACTTTTATTATGCTGCTACCACTCACTACTACGGTGCTGCCTACTGTCACTTTAAAACGCTTTTTGCACCATCCACCGTATGTTTATATCGTCCTTTAGACACTTTATTATTCTTTATATTGTGTATAGTATTGTTATAGTATAGTGTTGTTTATGGTATATAGTATAGAATATAGTATATAGTGCTTATAGTATATAATTGTATAGTATAGTATAGTGTAGTATAGTATTGTTGTTGAAATCCATACTGCGGGAGTGAATGGGGAGAAAGCCTTCCATTGTACTTACATTGTACACATGGCAAAAATATCAATCTTAATTGTTAAATGAGGTGAGGTGCTAGCATGTTGCTCCTTAACGCGAGGTGAAATGCTAGCATGTTGTTCCTTCAAAACAAGATGGTGCTTATAGTGTCTATATTTTTACTTTACAAGAAAACAACCTTGTGATTGACTTTCCAATTTGATTAAAAAAAAAAAAGCACTTCAAACATGCCTGTGAAGTGAGAAAGTTGAAGCCCGCTGAACACTTAGTTCCTTTATCACGCTCCAATCTGCTTTGAGATCTCGTGAAAAATATTTCGAGAGAAAAACCGCGGGGGCACGATCGTGAAATTCAGATTAAAGCGGTAAAACTTTAAAGACCACGGCAACAGAACAGCCCCGGCTCGTAGAGGAGTCGCCATCGACTGAGGTTCCACCACTACTAGCCTTGTGAGAGCCCCGCTGAACTGGCCAGTGGAACATCCGGATGGTTCTCACAGGGCCAGTGTACCGCACTGACGGTAAACTTTAATGTTCCAGCGTCTAGACGGTCACTCTCTGTTGTTTCATGAGGAACGTCGGGCTCATCATATGGAACTTCCCCTTCTTGCAGGATGTGAACACTACAATACGTTGGAAAGCCTCCTGCTTCTTTTTTTGGAGGCTTTTACGACATACAATTTTGACGGGTGGGACGCAAGGAAATCAATCAGCAACAAAATATAAATCGGAAAAACAAAACGCACTTCGTGATTGGAGAAAAGCCGAACTCCCTCCATCTGATGGAAGACGGGATAGTGACTGGCGTCGATCTCGTCCCGCCTATAAACGTCCCCGGCCAATAGGAACCTATCCAGGCCTGAGCTCACTAGCTCCCTCTGGTGGGCGGACGTGTGAGCGCGGAGCATCGTAGTCCTGGAAGACAAAGTAGTATATATATATATATATATAGATACAGTATAGATCAATTATCACAATGTTTCAACCTTAAGAACTGGGGCTTTCTAAAATAAAAGGTTACACGTGTCGATATGTGTAACTTTTTATACATGTTGTATAGTTAGATAAACAATACTCCATCCTCCAATTCAAGGGGAAATGGAATATGAAGTACCTGATATACACAGCATGGTGTTTCTGGGCGTCTGGTTTGAATATTCAACAAACTGTAGCTCACCTGTTCAGGTAGTAGTTGTCACCTCGTTTCCTGCTTGGGTGATCGGGCGGGATCAGAAGGCTGTCAATCAAACAATTTTAAAACCAATCAGCTTTCATCCACTTGTTCATTCAAAGAAATGTGTCAACAGAAGCAAGTTGATGTGTGTTTCGAGGCTCATTGTTGAATCCCAGCCTTTTCTCTCCGTTTAATTATGGCTCACAGCGCTCAGGAAAGGTGGAACGCTCTCACCTGTCAAAGTTCTGCTCCGTGGTAACGACAGGGCTCAGGTTGTCATGGACCGAGAACAAGGGGTGGCCCCTACGACTGACATAGGTGCTGCAAGAGAGAGAGAGAGAGAGAGAGAGAGAGAGAGAGAGAGAGGAGAGAGAGAGAGAGAGAGAGAGAGAGAGAGAGAGAGAGAGAGAGAGAGAGAGAGAGAGCGAGAGAGAGCGAGATTGAATTTAAATGGGGCTGAATATTAACATGGTAGGTTATTGTGTTTGATTCCGTTACTTCTTTAGCAGTGTTTCCTAAAGTGTGGGCCGCGGCCCACTGGGGGGCCATCAAGGTACTACTAGTGGGCCACGAGAGTCACGAGTCATTAAGTCAATAAAGAAAAAGTAGAAAGGAAATGACCATCAAATATTTATGATTAAATATTTAGATTTAAATAGTGCATTAGTGTATATAAGTGTACATATGTATAGTGTTGGCTTGATTCAACTTTCAAATTATATTAAAAAAATATATACTATATATATAGTATATATATATATATATATATATATATATATATATAGTATATATTTTTCATATATATATATATATATATATATATATATATATATATATGGAAATACTTGTGAATAAAGAGTTGTGAATAAAGGTTTGGGTTCTGTACAACACAAGACACATGAAGACAGACTCAGATTATTGACTATACCTCATTTGTCGACACATTTACCCTATATCTTGAGTTTGTCCATTGTTATGGCGGGACCCCTAACCCTTGCCGTGTTAACACCTTGCTCTTACCAGTTGCTGAGGCTACAACAATCCCTAGCATCAATGCATGATTTATTAAGGACGGCTGCAATGTTTGGCTCATAAATCACTGAGCAACAGTTGGCTAACAAACAGGGGTGTTCAAACAATGCAGTTGGACTTTCCCTGGCAGCGTTCACCTCGCCGTAATGCTGACCCACCCATAAAAATGGTCTTTGATCCGCTCCTTGATGAGCCAGAGAGGATGATGGGATTGATTGTGAAGGTTCCTGCCAACTTTGGACAGGATCCTTGGCGTAATATTGGTGATGTCATCACGGGGGTAGGCGTGGCCTAGGACCTCCACAGAGTCCGTTTGGCCGCTCTCAGGGCGGGGGGCGGAGCCGTCTATGCAAAAATGGCGACACGCGAGGGCGTGGCTGTTGGGTCCCCCGCCGCCGTTGGCTGAAAGTTTGACCGAGCGCCGGTGGGTCACATGACGGGGGGAAGAGTCCAGGAAGGGGAGGAGCCACGGTAGGGTCCGAGTCCGTATTCCCATCGCTATTGGTCCATGGAGCTGCACATGATAGAGAGAGAGGGAAAATGAGTAGATGTTGTTGTTTATTATTTGATCACTGTGCAACTAAAAACAACACTCGCTAAAGTGCTATGCAAATGCAATGAATTATTATTAGCAACAGTGTTTGCTATATTTTAATGGGTATAATCTATAGCCTTAGGGTTATAATTGGAGTGGTAAACATAATATATAATTGCCGGTATACCCAGCACTATACACTATAACATTTTAGTTATTTTTCGCTAAAATAATTGACAGCCTTTCTTGCATCTCTCGGTCCTCGGTGCGTGGTTACCAACAAGGGACAACTACAGTGAGCCAGCGGGACCAAACCCCAACCTAAAAAACGTTTTTTTTTTTAAATCCCTAAAACAAAAATACGAAATAAAACAAACAAACCGCCTCATCCACACGACAACCCCTTCCCATACATCTAGTCCCCCCCCCCCCCACCCCAGCCCCCCCGGCCAAAGCCCAGTCGATGCATGCATGCTAATGAGATGCGGGGCGCACAGGTCGACAAATCATCTGGGCGTCGCCCGGGAGCCCGGGAGCCGAGGACACGGGCCGCGGGTCGGATGTAAATCAGAGGCGTCAGCTGCACCTACAGCATCAGACCCTCCTCACTGGAGGTTAGCTCAGGGGAAGAGCCACGGGCATCGCGGAGCAGCAGCGCACGTACAGTCAGAGTCGCACACGCACACGCACGCACACGCACACACACACACACACACACACACACACACACACACACACACACACACACACGTGGAAGTAGCGTTTATATTAGCATATGTCTATAAGAGTTAGTGTCTTCTTCTTCTTTTTGTAAGTGTTTGACTCGAGATGGAGTGTTGGATGGAGAAGCTCAAAAGATATTTGTTATTTTGTAAAAAGGCAAAAGTCAACGACTCCACACGATGCATTCACAGCTCTGTGGCCATCTTCATGCCTGTGTGTGACTCCACACACACACACACACACACACACACACACACACACACACACACACACACACACACACACGTTGAACTTTCAGGAGGGGCACCCCAACTATTTAATAACCACTTGGTAACAGTCAGCCATCTGTTGTCAGCCGTCTCATCTGTTTCAGCTCTTCTCTGTCCTTCCATTTCTACTGTATCTCTGGGTGTCCTTATTTCCTTAGTGTTAAGTCCTAGGAGTCTTCCAGCGGTTTGCTTTTCATCAAATTCTTTAAGGCCTTAAGAGACCAGAGGCTGGGGAAGAACTGGCCTTTTATCAGTTCACCTCAAATATTTGTCTTTTCACACACACACACACACACACACACACACACACACACACACACACACACACACACACACACACACACACACACACACACACACACACACACACACACACACACAAACAAACAAGCTCCTCGATCCAAGACAAAAGGTGTTGCATTGCAGTGGCATTGCAGTAAAATGGATTATTGTTCCCGAGATCCATAAAGCTTTTCCATCCGCTTTTATACTGCTATTGTATTAAAATGTCTTAAATATATAGATATAGATATATAGATATAGATATATATATACACACTGTACATACACACCAACATACACATATACATGTATATAAATATATACATACATATATTGTATATATATATACATACATATATTGTATATATATATACATATATATATATATATATATACATATATATATATATATACATATATATATATATATATATACATATATATATATATATATATACATATATATACATATATATATATACATATATATATATATATATATATATATATATATATATATATATATATATATACACACACACATATAAATATATATATATTCACATACATATATATACACTGTCAATACACATACATATCCATATATATCCATACATACATATACAAACATGTATATACATACATGCATATAGACACACACACACACACAACCTGGAGATCTACCAATATTTATTTTGTGCGAGTGACGCCTCCCACATGATGGATCCTGTGCGTGCGTGCGTGTGCGTGCGTGCGTGCGTGCGTGTGCAGGTGCAGGTGCGTGTGCATGCGTGTGAATGCGTGTGTGTGTGTGTGCATGCGCGCGCATGTGTGTACATAAACAAACAAACTGGGCTGCTGTTGCCATTTCCAAAGGGCACCCAAGGACAAACGGAGCAGCTCTCGGTGTCGGTGAGGCCGGCGTGGCTGCGTTTCACAAACACTCGGATCGGGGCGTGAGCCGATACCTGGGGTCAAGGGTCGCGGCGGACCCAAATATCTGTATTCTGTTCAACACAGAAAACAAACTGCGGAGAAGCTTCCACACGGCGGAGGGGAAATATGATGCTGCAAAACAAGAGTGTTGTTGGCCAAGGTCAACGGGGGTTTTAGGAGGTGGTGTATATCACATGTGTGTCTGCCAGTGTTGTGCAAGTGCACATGCTGACACGTACACAAATGACCGCGCACGGTCACACGCGCACACGCGCACGCGCACACACACACACACCAGGGAGGCTTTAGGGAGGGGGGGGATTCATTCATCCTCTAAAAATGACATTCAGATGGAGAGAGGTGATAAATTACTTACTGCAGAGAGAGCGAGAGAGAGAGAGAGAGAGAGAGAGAGAGAGAGAGAGAGAGAGAGAGAGAGAGAGAGAGAGAGAGAGAGAGAGAGAGAGAGAGAGAGAGAGGGCATGTGTGGGCATGTGTGTGTGTGTGTGTGTGTGTGTGTGTGTGTGTGTGTGTGTGTGTGTGTGTGTGTGTGTGTGTGTGTGTGTGTGTGTGTGTGTGTGTGTGTGTGTGTGTGAGAGAAAGAGGAAGAGAGACAAAGGATAGGCAAGTGGAAAAATATCTGCAGGAGAGAGAGAGAGAGAGAGAGAGAGAGAGAGAGAGAGAGAGAGAGAGAGAGAGAGAGAGAGAGAGAGAGAGAGAGAGAGAGAGAGAGCGACAGAGAGAGAGCGACAGAGAGAGAGAGATAGGCGATACGGCAAAAGGGATGAACATAAGAGGCCAAAAAAAAATAGGCCCATAAAGTCAT
The DNA here is from genome assembly GCA_027704905.1 of Muraenolepis orangiensis. Lineage (NCBI taxonomy): Eukaryota > Metazoa > Chordata > Actinopteri > Gadiformes > Muraenolepididae > Muraenolepis > Muraenolepis orangiensis. The sequence continues at coordinate 18,600,964 of CM051020.1, read as the reverse complement.
AACAACAAAGATGTCATCGAATAGCCAATTGGAGAACGGTCCACTTGTAAAAAAAACAACAACAAACAAACAAAGAAACTAAAGACCAAAGGTTGTTGTCCCAACATTGGGTTCCATCCTGAAACCTGAGAAGTGGCAGAGGAACGTGGAACACACCAATGACCCCATTCTATGGTCCTCTTCTTTAATTGAACTCACATGAAGCAGTTGCTTCAGGCCTGAGGACGGCCTGATTAGTTATGCTTGGGGAGTGCGCAGTGATGTATGTGTGTGTGTGTGTGTGTGTGTGTGTGTGTGTGTGTGTGTGTGTGTGTGTGTGTGTGTGTGTGTGTGTGTGTGTGTGTGTGTGTGTGTGTGTGTGTGTGTGTGCGTGCGTGCGTGCGTGTGTCTCAGACTGTGATTAAGGGCTGCGGGCAATAAAGTGAAATTGACACGTTATGAAATGAAGCCCCCCCCCTCCCCCCCACACCCCCTCCTTTCTGCAGGTATACCATAATTGCAGAGTCATCTGCAGGGGATCTCGGATGACTCAGCAATGGTCGGGGTGGGGGGGGGGCGACGGGTTTTCTCGCCAACGCCATTTTGAGATGTGTGGTCAAACAGACAGAGAGAGAGAGAGAGAGAGAGAGAGAGAGAGAGAGAGAGAGAGAGAGAGAGAGAGAGAGAGAGAGAGAGAGAGAGAGAGAGAGAGAGAGAGAGAGAGAGACAGCACAGGGCGGGAACAGAAGGACTGCAGTGGCGGTAAAAGAGACCCATGACCAGGAACCGTAAAAACATGTTCAGAGATGATGACGCCCCCCCCCCCCCCCCTTTCTGCGCGCCCACGGTGGCTCTGGTCTATTGGTCGTAGACGGTGCGGTGTACAATGCACAGTGAAATGTTGTCACCAGCTCCGAAGAACACGTGCAAAAGTTACAGAACTTTACAAATTACAAAAAGTGCAAAAATACAAAAATACAAGGGAATCTAAATCTAAATGTGGAGGATTGAATCCTCTTCATTGGTCACATTGCTCACACACAGTGAAGTGTGTTCCTCTGCATTTAACCCATCCTAGTATGAGGAGCAGTGAGCATCCAGGGGAGCAGTGGAGGGGGGCTGGTGCCTTGCTCAAGGGCACCCCGGCAGCGCTCAGGTGTTTCGGGGGACTTGAACCGGCGACCTTGCGGTTCACAAGCCAAGTCTACTAACAGACTGAGCTACTGCCGCACGCTGAACACACAAATGTACATATTTACATAATAGTGGAATATATGAATCTGTCACTATAAACAGTACAGTATAAGTGTAAAGTGTAAAGTGTAAAGTGTAAAGTGTATAAGTGTAAAGTGTAAAGTGTGATGTGTAGTGCAGCTAGGCCAGTTGTCATTTTGCCAAATGACTAAATATGATGAATAAATACCTAAACAAATAACCAAACAAATGTTTTTCTTTTATCCAAACCAAGTGTATTTATTATTAGTCATTATTCATGTATTCATTATTATTCATGTCTTTTGTCCAATAAATGTTCAATGAATGAGCAAGTTGGAGTGTGGCTTCTTGCTCAGGGACCCCAACAGGGAGACAGACCATGACCAGGCCATTTGGGGTTTGAACCCAGAACCTTCCGGCTGGCAGTCCAACACCCTAACCACTAAAGTACACCATCCTGCCCGCTATTTAAACCCTTACTGATGGTTATTCACCGCGGAGATTACAATACAGGCTGAGAATATTACTGGGGCATCAATCAACTATATGCATTATGCATCATCCAGTGACCAAGAAGCACACACGTCGTTCGGCGCGCGCGCGCACACACACACACACACACACACACACACACACACACACACACACACACACACACACACACACACACACACACACACACACACACACACACACACACACACACACACACACACACACACACACACACACACACACACACACACACACACACACACACACACACACACACACCATTGTGACATAAACCCCTTCCTCCCGAAGCCGATGGGGTGATGTGTGTATTGATATGATCACGTCAACATCAATTTGACCATTCCTTCATACCCACGCACCCCATAAGCCACCCTGAAAGAGGGCCATCCCTTCTGTTGTACTTATATTACCCTCAAGGCTGTTACGGTTGGCCGGGGGTTTTCTTACCCTGTGCCTGTCTGAAGACTTACGGCCCAGTCCGGGGGGGGGCGGGGGGGCAGTGAGCGCTTACATTGTCAGACAGATTGTGAATGTTGACGTACGAGGCCCTGGGAGGCCCTGGGAGGGCCTGGGAGGCCCTGGGAGGGCCCTGACGCTGACGGAAGGCCTAACAAGGCTCAGTCCAGAGAGCAAACAGAGCGGCCGGTAAGACGGAGGAAGCAAGGGCCTCACCAGAACATCCTGATATATGGATTTTCGCTATATATATATATATATATATATATATATATATATATATATATATATTTATTATTTATATATATATATATATTATATATCAGGGTTTCCGTTAGCCGGTATTTACCGGTTTTTAGCGGGTAAAAATTATAAAAAACCGGCCGGTCAAATAGTCCGGTAATAATGCTCATACTAAACTTAGATCCTGGACATTTGAGTTTTGACAGCTTTATTACTGCCCCTCCCCCCCGAAAGGGTGCGCTCTTCTGCAATACTTATTATAGGCCCACTACTATTCAACTTTGAAGCAATGTATCAGTTGCCTTAGACTTCGTAGCACGCACACACTGGCTAAAATTGCCTGTGTTGTGCCCGTGTGAAGCGACCAGCAGAGAGGGGCTTCTCCCTGCAGAATGGTTTGAAAACATCACTGCGGAAGTCGTCTGGAGGAGGAGAGAGTGATGATCTTATGCGGATTGCAAGCTGCAAAGACACATTAGACACCTTTGATTTCAGCTCGGCAGCAGAGGACTTTGCCGCAATGAAATTAAGGAGAAAGCAAAAAGTTGCCTGGTAGCCTACAGGGTAAATGTGATGCCATGTAGCCTATGTTAAAACGGACTACAGATGTTACAGGTGTTTTGAAATAGCCTCGATTTTTGCGGCTAACGAGGTTTTGCTCAATCGTTCTTGTTCGTTTTGTTGTTCATTAAATAGTCAAATTTATTTGAGGTCTTTGTCATTCTTTCGTCAATCTAGGTGTACATTATAGTTGGGTTTGTAATATAGACTGTTTTTGAAACATGACGAATTTGTCCGGTAAAATAAAATCTGTCCGGACACTTGACCGCCAAGAAAAAATCCTAGCGGAAACCCTGATATATATAGATATATATAGATATATATATCTATATATATAAATATAAGTCTTGGCCTTATATAATTGATAAACGTAGTGATAAGGCCGTGGCCTCGTGAGTGACCTTCTTGCTCTCTATGCTCTTGCCGAATCTGGTTGTAAGTAAAGCAAAAACATATTGGTTACCTTCATCTATAACTTAATATTATTGAAATTTTTTATTAAAATTTATTCCTCAGCATTTTGAGCATATTGCATTTGCGTTGTTCAGGCAAACATCCGGTCGATGGCGTATTTGATCGCTGCTGTTCTCCTTGGCTGTTCTCATTGATTCTGAGCGGTTAAAAGGCAAGAGGGGTCCCACGGTGGAGAAATAACACGGAAATAACGCCTCGGAGCGTTATTGACCAATCAGCATCAAGTATTTAACAAGGCTGTGGTATAATGCATAATAATGCTAACCACCACCCACCCATCCATCTTCCAAAAAAGGTTAAAAAAATGATGTGACCATGCTTCTCCACATACACCATCTAAGGGGGATAGTGGAAGCCTGTGAGAGAGAGAGAGAGAGAGAGAGAGAGAGACAGAGACAGAGACAGAGACAGAGACAGAGACAGAGACAGAGACAGAGATAGAGATAGAGATAGAGATAGAGATAGAGATAGAGATAGAGATAGATAGATAGATAGATCGATGGATAGATAGATAGAAGCTTTAATGAACTATACAGCCCATTGTAGAGTGGTGGGCTTGGGCTGAAGAGGACCCATCTGCTCATCCGTCCGACCCGGCCTGAATCGTTCCTCATCAAGGTCACAGGAGAAGAGCCCGACAGCCAATTAGATCAGTCCTAGTCCGAATCTAATGGCGGCTGGTTTGCCGTTTCCCCCGCGGGAAAAAAACGAAACTAAATCAAACCTCGGCATGCCTACTGCGGACATTACAACATGACAGCTCTGGAGCTTCTGGATGTCGACAGAGACCATTTTGTCCAGTAGCTTTAACCATGTGTGTGTGTGTGTGTGTGTGTGTGTGTGTGTGTGTGTGTGTGGCAGCCCTCTGCCGTTTCTCCACCACGGGGAGAAGCCCTCCTGTCAATTACACAACAGCACCAGCCAGGCCAGAGCAGAGGAGCCCAGAGATCCCCCCCCGCCCATCAGCCACAGATGGGTTGCTCCACACCAATCATGCCAGCAGCATCACACTGTTTCGCTTTCAGATACAATAATACAGAGAATCTGGACTCTGCCCACAGCGTGACGGCCTCTTCGCTGGAGAGCCTCTCATGCACTAGAATCAGGTTGCAGTCTCTCTCTCCCCCTCTCCCTCATCCTCTCTCTCCCTCCCTCCATCTCTCTCTCCCTCCATCTCTCTCATCCTCTCTCTCCCTCCCTGTTCCTGACCCTGTGTGTGCGTGCGTGTGTGTTGGTGCGCACGTGTGTAGTAGTGGTGTTGGAGAGAGAGAGACACACACAGACACACAGACACACACACACACACACACACACACACACACACACACACACACACACACACACACACACACACACACACACACACACACACACACACACACACACACACACACACACACACACACACACACAGCGAGGTCTAAGATCTCACAGCGCACCGCCCGGCTGCTTCTGGAAGCCAGGGGTGTAGCGAGCGTTGGATCCTAGGCTGCGTAACTCTAATGTAATACAACAAAGAAACATGTAGAAAGAGAGGGCCTTGTCATACCAAGGGATACACACACAGGAGGGATGAGAGGACATGAGGAGAGGAGAGGAGAGGGGAGGACATGAGGAGAGAAGAGGAGGCGAGGAGAGGAGAGGAGAGGAGAGGATAGGAGAAGAGAGGACATGAGGAGAGGAGAGGAGAGGAGGTGAGGAGAGGAGAGGAGAGGAGAGGAGGTGAGGAGAAGAGAAGGAAGAGAGGAGAGGAGAGGAGAGGAGAGGAGAGGAGAGGAGAGGAGAGGAGAGAAGAGAGGATAGAAGAGGATAGGGGAAGAGAGGAGAGAAGAGGAGAGGAGAGGGGAGAGGATAGGGGAGGAGAGGAGAGAGGATAGAAGAGGATAGGGGAAGAGAGGAGAGGGGAGAGGAGAGGATAGGGGAGAGGAGAGGGGGGAGGAGAGAAGAAAAGAGGGGAGAGAGGAACAGAGTGAGAGGGCAGTAAAACAAGGAGGAACAAGGAGAGAGGTGACTGCAGTGTGCTTGGTATACAGTAGCAGCAAGAGAGAGAGAGAGGGAGAGAAGAGAGAGAGAGCGAGAGAGGGGAGGAGCTGAGAGAGAATGGGCGAGTGAGGGAGACAAGGAGAGAGAGAGAGAGAGAGAGAGAGAGAGAGAGAGAGAGGGGAGGAGCTGAGAGAGAATGGGCGAGTGAGGGAGTCAAGGAGAGAGAGAGAGAGAGAGAGAGAGAGAGAGAGAGAGAGAGAGAGAGAGAGAGAGAGAGAGAGAGAGAGAGAGAGAGAGAGAGAGAGAGAGAGAGAGAGGAGGAGCTGAGAGAGAATGGACGAGTGAGGGAGTCAAGGAGAGAGAGAGAGAGAGAGAGAGAGAGAGAGAGAGAGAGAGAGAGAGAGAGAGAGAGAGAGAGAGAGAGAGAGAGAGAGAGAGAGAGAGAGAGAGAGAGAGAGAGAGAGAGAGAGGGAGAGAGATGGATGACATTATGAAGGAGGAGGTTTTTATGGAGGCAGCATAAGCATGGAGACTGCAGCTCTCTGGGCCTCCCCGCTTCACACAGATTCAATTTGTTTTCCTTCACTGTATGTCACTATGGCACCTCATCAAACACACGTGGTTAGCACACACACACACACACACACACACACACACACAGGCAATAACTTACTCGCACACGCACACCCAGACACGCATTCATAAAATATGTATATATGCACGCCTCGTCTGCCCACGCTCCCCCTTCTAACACACACCTATCTTTCTCTATCTCTCACACACACACACACACACACACACACACACACACACACACACACACACACACACACACACACACACACACACACACACACACACACACACACACACACACACACACACACACACACACTCTCTCTCTCGTGGCAGATTCAGAATCTCAGAGTCATTGGCCGAGTTTGCTTACAAATGCACAAGGAATCTGATCTCACTTCCAGACAGTAACTTTATTGGACCGTTGAAATGACATGTAAACCACAGCTCCATCATCTCTCTGTTCATAGCAGAGGTGCATTAATACACACTCTTATGTATGTGTGTGTGTGTGTGTGTGTGTGTGTGTGTGTGTGTGTGTGTGTGTGTGTGTGTGTGTGTGTGTGTGTGTGTGTGTGTGTGTGTGTGATCTCGGATAGCACAACATATGTCAATTAAAAACCACACATACAGCTTCCAGTCACAAATAACAAGGTGCGCTTCAACAGTTAGGCAGGCACAGCGGACAACACCAGTATTTTTAGGAGAAGACACGACACGACACACACACACACACACACACACCGACACACACACACCCACACACACACACACAGTTGTCACTTTGAACAAGCTATTTATTGCGGTGCTTTATTTTTTTTACCCTTGCGCGAAATGCAGGACCAAATAAATCAAAAAAATACAAATGTGTTAATTCAATCTAAATCCGGTTTAAGACACAGTTAAACACACATAAAAGACACGGTGAAGCCTGAGAGCACACAGCTGAGTTTGGCGAGGAGCGCTCCGGGACCTCTGGCTCCGCTTATTGACCCGTAACAAGTCCTCCCAGCGGAGGGACGGCTGACGCCGGTCTGGAATCCATCACTGTCGCTGGTCCCGCGCTTCTACTTTATTTATTCCTTTTGGTTTTCAGCCCCTGGAACAAAAGCTCCCGGCACACACGCCACCCAGTGGCTTCCTACAGTGTCACCTCGGTGGCTCGTCTGGGCTCCTCCCACCACAAGACACAGGTGGTCCAGACCGGTTTATTGGTGATGGCTGGTTTAACCTGTGGGTCTTGATTGGCCAAGGACCCACAGGTGTGCAGCCTCACCCAGCAGCCCCAGACTCTAATCAGTCAGACTCTGGCCAGGTGAGACTGCTTCAACCAGCTGCGCCAACCACACACACACACACACCCCACACACCCCCTTTGCTAAATCTTTGCCAGACTTGCAGGATAGGAAACATTAAAAAGTATTTAAAGGCACAAACACACAAGCCCTGGTACAATCCCCAGGTTTGAAGTCCACACACACACACACACACACACACACACACACACACACAGAGACACACACACACACACACACACACACACACACACAAGCCCTGGTTCAACAATCCCTAGGACACCGGCGTGTCCAAGTGCCAAGCGTGGGCACACAGGTGCATCCTGGTCCTCTTAACGAGCCAAAGCACAGACACAAGATGAAGAAGAAAACACCGGAAGAGGGCGACCCCCGACGGTGGGTCACCATTTAGATTTTTGGTGTTTTTTGTTGCACAGAAACAGATCCATCTCAGCTTTTTACAAACACACAGCAGTTGGATAGCAAATATATCGATAAAAATAAATAAATATATAAATTAAAATGGTTTAAATAAATTTAAAATAAGGAGGTTGTTGCATGTTGGCAAAAGACACTTTGCCAATGAGGAGTCCATTCATGACTTTTCGCCCCCTGCGTCTCTTGGCAAGGGCAACACTGCTCACCTGTCCACCTGCAACCACCTGTTACCACGGAAACATGCTGCTCAGAGGGCGTGCATCCTCCTGACATCTCTCTCTCTCACACACACACACACACACACACACACACACACACACACACAGTCTGCACCAAAGTCAGAGACGGAGATGTGTGTGACCATTGAATATGTAGTCAGGACTGCATGCCGTACACTGAATGCAGATGCAGGTCATTTAGAAGTGGTTAGGAGTTAGGCATCTTGCTCAAGAATGCTAACTTACAACAAGGTAAGGCTGCAGACCTCAGGGATCAAACCCAGTACCTTCCGTCTGGAACCGGAAGCCATACACCTGAAGCACTACAGTCGTCACGCACCTGTTCTTATGCATTTAAAGCTCTGTTTAAGGACTTCTGTGCATTGTGCACGTCTGTGCATATGGACTGTATAGGTCCTGGTGGATGCATGTTTATATTTGTGGAGCGAGTGTGTGTTAGTGTGTGTGTTTTTGTGTGTGTGTGTGTGTGTGTGTATGTGTGTGGGAGTGGGAATCTTGGCAGTGCTGAAGTAAACATATGCTGAGGGAGAGAGACACAGAGACACTAAAAGAACACAAGTTGGAGATCAAAAGCACACACATATACACACACACACACACACACACTTGCTACCAAAATACATCTATGCTGACACCCATCCACCCACACACGCACTTGTCGACCCTTTTTATACATACATACGTGTGTCACACACACACACACACACACACACACACACACACACACACACACACACACACACACACACACACACACACACACACACCACACACACACACACACACACACACACACACACACACACACACACACACACACACACACACACACACACACAGCTAATACCTTCAGAGGTGGCTGACTCATTTAAATAATGTTGAATATTGCTTGAGCACAGAAACACACAAGCTCATCTCAAGGCCCCTGTGGACAAAGAGTTCTGCATCAACTAACAACTGCATCGACTATCTGTTGTAACTTGTGACCCTATCATCTCTTAGTATCTTCTCTTAGTAAATAAGACTTTAGATTTATAATATAAGGTCTGATAGCAGATGAGCTGTAATCTGGGTGAACGGGGCGCTTCACTTTCTTTCGCTTCAAATTTGTTTTTTCCATCATGTGGCTAGAGGTGACGATCTGTAAGCGTATAATTGTCTATTAAAAGGCTATTTACAGTGTCTGTTAAGGTTTCAAATTACATCACCCTCTGAAATTAGTCTATCTTTGGCATAATATCTCAGAAGTTCTACTATAACACAGTAGGACTGCTGGATCAGAGGTTCTACTATAACACAGTAGGACTACTGGATCAGAGGTTCTACTATAACACAGTAGGACTACTGGCCCTGCACCTGTTCCTTAAATCCAAATCTAAATCTAAATCTGGAGAATTGAATCCTTTTTATTGGTCACATACATGTACTCGCACAGTTCAATTTGTTTCTATGCATTTAACCCATCCTTGTATTCAAGTTATCTTGCTAACAGATAAACAGATAAACATAACCTCAGGTCCACCTTGGATGACGGAGGAAATCAGTAGCTCAGTGTGTGAAGAGTAGGATAATAAACAAACTAAGGGGTCTGGTAGGGAGTCACAGGGGTCTGGTAGGGAGTCACAGAGGGTCAGGTAGGGAGTCACAGGGGTCTGGTAGGGAGTCACAGAGGGTCAGGTAGGGAGTCACAGGGGTCTGGTAGGGAGTCACAGAGGGTCTGGTAGGGAGTCACAGGGGTCTGGTAGGGAGTCACAGGGGTCTGGTAGGGAGTCACAGAGGGTCTGGTAGGGAGTCACAGGGGTCTGGTAGGGAGTCACAGGGGTCTGGTAGGGAGTCACAGAGGGTCAGGTAGGGAGTCACAGGGGTCTGGTAGGGAGTCACAGAGGGTCAGGTAGGGAGTCACAGGGGTCTGGTAGGGAGTCACAGGGGTCTGGTAGGGAGTCACAGAGGGTCAGGTAGGGAGTCACAGGGGTCTGGTAGGGAGTCACAGGGGTCTGGTAGGGAGTCACAGGGGTCAGGTAGGGAGTCACAGAGGGTCTGGTAGGGAGTCACAGGGGTCTGGTAGGGAGTCACAGGGGTCTGGTAGGGAGTCACAGGGGTCACAGAGGGTTCGGCCACCGAAGACATCAAAGATACAGGTGTATTTTTGGGATATCATTTTTGGGATGTTATCCTCTTGGAATTTGGAACCGACAGAAAAAATGGCATTTTTTGCAATTACACAAAGGAAAAAACGTTACTCGCTCTGTATTATCAATTCTGTAATCAGTGGGGTTCGTCGATCGCATTCCCAGAAATGTGGCTTTGCCCTGGCCCAATAGTTTTAATTTCAGTTAAATTCCCTCTATAGCTCCGTGGCTTACGATTGTGGAACAAGTCTATGTATAATCAGGTTTACAGACCTGATTAAAGTTAGCATGAAGCGGATGAAGTGTGTGTGTGTGTGTGTGTGTGTGTGTGTGTGTGTGTGTGTGTGTGTGTGTGTGTGTGTGTGTGTGTGTGTGTGTGTGTGTGTGTGTGTGTGTGTGTGTGTGTGTGGCAGACTGGCAGTTTAAATTCTCTAGAGCCAACTGTACTAGGAGTTCTGTAGCACTCCCAGAGTCCCAAAATTGGTCCAAATATCACATGGATGGTGGAATCCCAGTTGACATGCAGAGTTAACTTTTTAGTTTCTAGTTCACCGCCCATGTACAGTCTGTATTCAGGACACCAACAACATTGTTCAGGGACCTGTTGGCTGGCTGGTAGTTCTCTTTTTTTATTTTAACTGAAGGCAGCCCTTTACGACGTTCGTGGTGCTAACTTCAGGCACAGTAAGCGTTGGCCTTACTGTGAAGCAGGGCTGGGAGGAGGAATCATTTCGGTTCATTTCAATGTTTCATAGAATCATGGCGTTCTATGAGCCTCGTCTGTAAACCACATGCTACAAATATGTTATAAGATGTCTAAAACGTAGTTATGAACCGTGCGTGCATCACTGGGCGTGTATTCTAACGCTCTCCGATAACAGTTTTGGTGCCTCGTAAGATTAATAGCTGCAGGATTGCGCACTGACAGCTATCTGATATTTGCAATTAGGGTTGTGTGGTTGGGGTGCATTAAAAACCAAATGGCTGTAAAGGTGCTGTGGTTTAGGAAGGCCTGGGAGGACTGCAGTAGAAAGCACATTTCCACATTTCAATGTCAGCTCCTGAAGGCGGTGGTATCAACATAGCCAAATGCATCAGTTTTAGCCAAGATGGATGTTCCAACAGCAATAAAACACAAATCTAAATGCACTGGTGGATTTTTATCCAAGGAAAAGACGGGAGCCGCTTGTTCGCTGTTCTTCGACTGGGATTCTCAAAGAGCAGTATCCATTGGTGACGTTACGTTAATGTGATTGGCTGAAGGTGTAAGGCCAGACTCTTGGGACTGAAATGACCTCAGATGAGATACACTGGTAGAACCAAGCTACCTTTAAATGGCTTATTAACTTGTCATGCATATATACAGTATACTATATTATCCTATATTTACGATGATGTCGTGACTGAAAAGTACAATGACAACAAGTGAAGAAACTTCCGCACGATCGTAAACCTGGTGCTACGGCTACATAGTGTGGCCCACGCACAAACATAAAACACTTTCTGAGTTGGGCCAATGGCACAGACCATTGCAGGTGTCAGAATCAGCTCCAACACCAGGTGTGGCAGTGTTAAGATTCTGCGAAATAGAGCAGCGAAAACCAAATGGCTTTTCCCCAAAGTCTGCCAAGAGCCATTTGTTCCATCCCACCATGAGATATAAAGCACAGGCACACGGTTATTAAAGTCATGTGTTTTATTTGTGTAGCTTGTTATCGGAGGACTTTAGGCTTGCCGAGTCAGATCCACCGTTTTATCACGTAGATGTGAAATGCCAAGTGGCGTTAGGAGTTGGCTGTTTGGCGACGTTTCCAACTTCTGTTTTGCTGCCCCCCTCTTTTTTAACTTGACCATATATCTTTATTCCTTTTATTGTTTGTTCAATGATCCCGCCATTTTTTTTATTACATTAATTCTTCATGTCAAAATATTTTGTGAATCGAGAGGCACTGTAAATGTTAATTTTTGTTCATTGTACATTCTATTCTGTAGCTCAGATACCTTCTGCAGGCCAACAACTAAACCCTTATTATTTATCATGGCAATATTTGTTTAACTTTCAAAAATAAATGTTTGTGTCTTATTTCACTTGGGATGTAAAGCCCTTAGTTTTGTCAGTGTACAATATTGTTATTAAACATTATGTTGCTGAGTATCCTCATCAACATCAATCAACATTATTGTTGTACATAATTGTAAAAGAAGGCAACAGAAGGCCAGGCTGATTCCCCACCGAGTCCTTGTGTCCAACATGGTGGTGGTGCCTGTGGCCGGGGGTCAGCCATGAGGAAATAGCTGTTTATTGATCCATCTGTGATGCTCAGCCACCTATCCGTCTGCCAGAGTTTCACCTGTCAGCTGACATCTTAACACACACCTAGTGAAGCCGCATCACATGGCAATCAATGGCTGCATGAACTCCTCCCTTAACCCCACCTCCATCACTTACTTATACCCCTCTATATTCTCTATCTCTCTCTCTCTCTGCAGATGTCAGATGTCACACACACACACACACACACACACACACACACACACACACACACACACACACACACACACACACACACACACACACACACACACACACACACACACACACACACACACACACACACACACACACACACACACACACACACCAGGTGCTGTTGACCTTTCCAAGCAAAGACAGCAGGACATCAGCCAACAGGGTTTTTATGTGACCTTTTACACATCTACTACCAAACATCGATGTGCTGTTGGTCATCCAGTAAAATGTTCCCTTTCTGCACATTAGAGACAACTATGACAGCATAATTCCTAACAGATAGTCAGCTATGAGAGGTAAAAAGCGATGACTATGTAGCAAAGAGAAAGAGACACACACACACAGAAAGAGAGAGAGACAGTGAGAGAGAGAGAGAGAGAGAGAGAGAGAGAGAGAGAGAGAGAGAGAGAGAGAGAGAGAGAGAGAGAGAGAGAGAGAGAGAGAGAGAGAGAGAGAGCAAAACAGAAAGATGCCTCCGATTAGGTGAAATGCAATACGGCTTCTTGCTGTTTGTGTGTGTGTGTGTGTGTGTGTGTGTGTGTGTGTGTGTGTGTGTGTGTGTGCACTTTGTCACTGAAACTTCAGAGGGAATTCTACATGTAGCACAACAGTCATGCATCCATTCAACCTTTAAACTTAGTTATTATAGTGAGGTAGGGTTATGCAGTATGCAACACATGTAAAGAGACTTCATCTCCCCCCTCTTTCATGCATCATTTACACCCCAAGACAACTAACTTCTGCATGTGTTCTGCATTTGTTAAATAATGCATGTGCTACATGAGCCTGAGCCTGTTAAGGCAAACCTGGAGGCAAAAACTAGACAAGCTATTCAAACAACCATCTACAGTTGACAACAATGTATATCCGTCCTTCCTTGTACGGTATGTGAACTTAATTGTGTATTGCCATGTACTACAGTGCACCATCTATAGCTACATACAGTACCTAGACAAAGCCACTGCCTGGTTTCGTGGTACGAGCTGAGTCTAATACCTGTACGAGCTGAGTCTAATACCTGTACAAGCTGAGTCTAATACCTGTACGAGCTGAGACTAACACCTGTACGAGCTGAGTCTAACACCTGTACGAGCTGAGTCTAACACCTGTACGAGCTGAGACTAACACCTGTACGAGCTGAGTCTAACACCTGTACGAGCTGAGTCTAACACCTGTACGAGCTGAGACTAACACCTGTACGAGCTGAGACTAACACCTGTACGAGCTGAGACTAACACCTGTACGAGCTGAGTCTAACACCTGTACGAGCTGTCTAGCTGTCTTAAATACCAGGGATCTGCAACTAGGCAGAAGTGCAATGTTCAATAACCGTATTATTATTATGACCTCATGGAAATATGCTCGACGCAACCACATTGAACGCAATTAAAAGTAAAGTTGCTACGTCAGACAGGACTCTACATTACGACAAACAACAAAACAAAGCTATAAAATACTCGAAGGGTAATATCATATAGGTAATACTCTTTGAGGGAGCAGAAGAGCCATTGAAATTGACATAAAAGGTGCTTAAATATAGACCAAGGACTCCTTGTTGTGCTGTTTCTAGCACAGTCGGAATGCTTATTAAGAACACATGCACATGCTGAACCTGCGTACTAACCACACAGGGCGCCTGTTAATAAACTAGTAGGTTAGTCTTTCTATAACGCATGTTAATAAACTAGCAGGTTAGTCTTTCTATAGCGCCTGTTAATAAACTAGCAGGTTAGTCTTTCTATAACGCATGTTAATACAAACATCACAGTTACAACAGTTAACTCACCTTCTGTCACACTGTGGCGTCGGTGTGCTTTGAGACGACTCGATATTTGCCTGTGAATATCAAAAAAATAATTCTCACGTAAATTATATAATATCGAAAATAAAACAATGTCAATATTGTGATTTGTGTGATTCTATATGAATCATTTAGTTTTCATCTTAAATAAAAGGCAACCCCATTGAAAGGAAGACTCATTTATGTACAGGCGGACTTTAAGCTCATATTTGTATCTCGGGTCCAGGACCCGAAGGTCGCAGTGTTTTTAGCAATAGCAACATGGCAACGAAAACACAGGTGCTGTCTCTTTACCGAATGCTCCTGAGAGAGAGCAGGCAATTCCCAGCCTACAATTACAGGTAAACGACAGCATGTACATCGTCTGAATGAGAATGACACACGCTTTATCAAAGGCACACTTTATACAAACCTACGAGAATACAAGAAGGCGCTGTGTTGACTTTAGCCACCGGCTAAACATGAACACGTGTCCTTGAATGTCCAAATAGGTACGATTGGTGTACGGAGAGGATAAAGGACTCCTATGCCGTCCGGATTTAATGAACCCAAATGGAAAGTCAACGACAACAACGTTGAGAATGACAGCTGGCTGCTTTGGTCCGCGTGTAGTATTACGTCATGTTGTGTCACTGACGTCACACTCCACTGTTGATGTGTATTGTAGTAGTAGTAGTAGTAGTGGTAGTGGTAGGGGTAGTAGTAGTAGTGGTAGTAATAGTGGCAGTAGTAGTAGTGGTAGTGGTAGTAGTAGTAGTAGTAGTAGTAGTAGTAGTGGTAGTAATAGTAGCAGTAGTAGTAGTGGTAGTGGTGGTGGTAGTGGTAGTAGTAGTAGTGGTAGTGGTAGTAGTAGTAGTAGTGGTAGTAGTTATAGTAGTAGTAGTAGTAGTAGTGGTAGTAGTAGTAGTTATAGTGGTAGTAGTAGCAGTAGTAGTGGTAGTAGTGGTACATTTTATTTTCAGATTCCCACATCTGGTGTACCTATAGAGATCCGGAACACTGTTTCCCCAGTCCAACAGTGTGTAATATACATGTACCACAAGACTAAACAAAGGGCCCAGACAAAAAGGCGGTACAAAAAGTAACCGCAATATAAAAAAACAATCAACAGAACATGAATTGACAATAGCAGCAGCGATACATATATAAAGGGGGAGGGGGAGTAGAGAGTGGGAGAGAAGGGATAAAGGTCAGAGGAAGGGGAGCGAGGTCAGGACAGGAGGGAGGAAGGGGAGAGAGGACAGGAGGAAGGGAGGTGAGAGGTCAGGACAGGAGGGAGGAAGGGGAGAAAGGACAGGAGGGAGGGAGGTGAGAGAGGTAAGGGGAGAGAGGTCAGTACAGGAGGGAGGGAGGTGAGAGAGGTAAGGGGAGAGAGGTCAGGACAGGAGGGAGGGAGGTGAGAGAGGTCAGGACAGTAGAGAGGAAGGGGATAGAGGTCAGGACGGGAGGGAGAGAGGTCAGGACAGTAGGGAGGAAGGGAAGAGAGGACAGGAGGGAGGGAGGTCAGAGAGGACAGGAGGGAGGAAGGGGAGAAAGGTCAGGACAGGAGGGAGGGAGGTGAGAGAGGTCAGGACAGTAGGGAGGAAGGGGATAGAGGTCAGGACGGGAGGGAGAGAGGTCAGGACAGTAGGGAGGAAGGGAAGAGAGGACAGGAGGTGAGAGAGGTAAGGGGAGAGAGGTCAGGACGGGAGGGAGGGAGGGAGGGAGGGGAGAGAGTTCAGCATCCTGACCTCCTGGTGGATAAGGCTGTTCCTGAGCATGTTGGTGCTCGAGCGGAGGCTGCAAAACCTTCTCCCTGAAGGCAGGAGGCTGAAGAGGCAGTTGGAGTGGGTGGGGTCACCCACAATGCTGAGTGCTTTTCGGGTGAGGCGGGTGTTATATATGTCATGCAGTGATGGGAGTGAGACAACGATGATCCTCAGGCACTTGCGGTTGGAGGCGGTGCAGCGTTCCAAACCACAGCGGGATGCAGCTGCTGAGGATGCTCTCAGTGGGGCCTCTGTAGAAGGAGAGCACGGTGGGCGATGGGGCTCCGGCTCGTTGGAGCTTCCGGATGAAGTGGAGGCGCTGCTCGGCCTTCTTCGCTAGTGCGGTGGTGTTGCTTTGGTTGTTTGAGGTCATCTGCAATGGTCACACCCAGGAATTTGGTGCTGCTCACCTGCTCCACAGCAGGTGAGCAGCGTTGGTGGTCAGAGGGAGGGGGGGGTTGGGAGTGGATTCTCCTGAAGTCAATAACCATCTCTTTTGTTTTCTCCACATTGAGGAAGAGATCGTTATTTTGGTTCACCTCCCTCCTGTAGTTAGTCTCATCGCTGTTATCGGTCGTCGTTGTAATCTTTTTAAACCAGTGACTGTAACATACAGCTTTTTAATGTTTCGCGTTTGGTAATGACAGTACATGACACAACATTAATTATGCTGAGCGTACAGCACTCATTTCTAGGAGAAGGACTTGCTAGAGGACAGTGATTACGATCGTTTGAATATGAAAATGGATGATAAAACAAAACACTCTCATGCTCACAGAGAAGAGAGAAGTAGTAGATATGGAAACTATTTTGCCACAATTCTTAGTCTTAAGATACTTTTGTAATTTGAGCTGTTGAGTGTTTGAGATTGTGGAAGATCTTTTGAACCCGTGTGTCTATGGGAAGGTGACTGCTGGTTACCTCCGCCATCAAAGATGAGGCGGAGGAGGTTATGTTTCCCCCCCCTGTGTGTTTGTGTGTTTGTGTGTTTGTGTGTTAGCAAGACAACTCAAAAAGTAATGTATGGAATTGGACATGACTTTGTGGTTAGATTACTTATTGGCCAAGAAACAGTTGATTTTGTGCAGATCTGATCCGATCTGGATCCAGAAATGTGCAGAAGGATTCTTTAGCTTTGGGAGATAGGGCAATAATAATCCCCTATTTTAAACTTGAAACAAAGATCTACATATTGAGAGACAAGGTTCTTGAACAATGCATGTGTAACAGTGAGTGTCTCGCACAGGTTTCAAACTCGGTTCCCGGCGTAAGAGGCGACACTCTAACGTGAGAAGCTCAAACCCACGGGCTCTAGCTTCCTCGCTAGCACGTATTTTAGGTGTCGGGGAGTGAGGTTTACTTCACTGCACAGTCTTAAACATGCAAAACAAGGGTAAATGATTAATCACATGGACCGGATGAAGTGGTGAAGAACTGTTGCTTTAGAGGCGTTGTTTAGAAATAGGTCAAAGGGGGTCGTGAGGTCGCATCAGAAAGAGGGCAAAGGGGACTTTTGGGTGAGGCGGAGATATGCGCTCTACTGAGGGCCCTCTAGCGTTGGAACTAGAACCACATCCTGGTATGGTTCAGTTGGTTGTCGAAGGCCAAATTATGTTAAGCTGTTGACCTCTAATTGGTGGTAACAACTTTCTGGAATGATTTAGGACTTCTATTGGACCTCATTAAGAGGTAACGCTGTGTGAGATATTGTAATATAATATATATAATATGATATTTGTAAAGTTTGGAAGCCAAGCTTACCTTACTATAACCTTTCTCCGACGTGCTTTATCGACTTGCAATAATGTTGAATTTATCCAATTTCATTGTCTCTGCTTGTTTAGTTCTGACCTTCATTCCCCCCCAAAGTGTCTGGTTAGGTATTGTATTTGTAATACATTATTTTAGTCCAAAAATTCACATCACCTGTGCTTTAAAGAAATCCAGTACCTTTTCCACTAGCTGCTCATCACATTGGGTGTTTTACCAAACCTTTGCACTTCTCAGAGGTGTTAACATGTGTCTCCATTGCTCTTTCACTCTCTGAGAACAGACGGTCTGTCGGGTTCTCGTTCCATTCACACCCTGTTCCATGCACTTCAGATTTTTAAGAATGTTTTTATGAGGGCTGGTGGAAGCCCTTGATCCCTGCATTGTGTGTCTAGGATGTGTGTGTGTGTGCCAGTGATGTACCACAGTGTTTCTGTCCAAGATAGGTATACAATGATGTGTTGTAGCCACACACACACACACACACACACACACACACACACACACACACACACACACACACACACACACACACACACACACACACACACACACACACACACACACACACACACACACACACACACACACACACACACACACATTACTCTATTCATCTACTTGTCCTTATAACAAATGGGATTCTGGCCTGCTGCTTTCCAATCCATGCCGTTTAGGAGACGGAGAGACAGTGCGTGTCGTGCAGGAAGTGTGAGGGCGGTGGGCCCAATCAATATCCGTTATTATAGGGCTAAGACCTCGCAAGGGACAGGTTTTTACACTGACACTGACAGAGAGAAAGGATGTGCAAGTCAAATCAACAAGCATGAACACGATGCACCGACACAGAGGGCTGTGATTTTAGTTTTCTGTTGAACACCGAGAGAAAGAGGAAGGGAGAGAGACAAGGGGGGAGAGCAAGATAATAGATGGATCCAAGACAGATATAGGAAGGGAGAGGGAGGGAGGGGGAGAGAGAGAGAGAGAAAGAAAGAAAGAGAATACATAGATCAAAGACAGGGAGAAAGAAAGAGAAGAGATAGATCCAAGAAAGAGAGGGAGAGGGACACAGGGAGAGAGAGAAAGAGAAGAGATGGACCAAGAAAGAGAGGGAGAGGGACACGGGGAGAGAGAGAAAGAGAAAGAGAAGAGATGGATCAAGAAAAATGGGGGGGGGGGGGGGGGGAGGAGGAGGAGAGGAGGAGGAAAGAGAGAGAGAATAGATCAAGACAGATAGAGAGAAAGGGAGGGAGAGAGAGAATCCACTGCAGTACAGGAAGCAGTTTGCCTGAAAGAGTGCTAAATTGGCAGAAGTAGGTCAGCCAAAGTGTCGAAACAGCAACACGCATCCAACTAACTTCATACATATTTTTATCCTGTCTGACTTTTATTTTGATTCTGTTTTATTCTTATTTATTCTCTCTCTCTCTTTCTACTTTACAGTTTGGCTTCCCACTGCAAATCTTAACCACAAAAACTGTGTGTGTGTGTGTGTGTGTGTGTGTGTGTGAGATGAATAAGTGATCACGTAAACCTCTCTTCCCTTCCTTCCTCTCATCTCCCCATGACACATGTAGAATTCCCTCTGAAGTTTCTGTGACAAAGTACACTCGCAATACAGCAAAAAGCTGTATTGCATTTCACCTTATCAGAGATCTCTCTCTCTCTCTCTCTCTCTCTCTCTCTCTCTCTCTCTCTCTCTCTCTCTCTCTCTCTCTCTCTCTCTCTCTCTCTCTCTCTCTCTCCTCTCTCTCTCTCTCTCTCTCTCTCTCTCTCTCTCTCTCTCTCTCTCTCTCTCTCTCTCTCTCTCTCTCTCTCTCTCTCTCTCTCTCTCTCTCTCTCTCTCTCTCTCTCTCTCTCTCTCTCTCTCCTCTCTCTCTCTCTCTCTCTCTCTCTCTCTCTCTCTCTCTCTCTCTCTCTCTCTCTCTCTGATTGTATGTCCGTCTCTGGGATGTGGAGAGCTCATAATGGCGTGGTACATCTACGCTGTCAGCCAGTCGTGTTTTATATTTACCTGCCGGGGGGAGGGGCTGATTCATGTTGCACTGAAGCGACTAACGACCGCTTTCATCGTGGCATAACCTATTGATCCTTTTCCCCCAATTAATTTGATGAATCATTTAGTCTATAATATGTCATCGGGAATGGCCAATGGCTAAGTTCACAAGCAGCGATCACAGCCCAAAAGTCATTTGGGCTGTGAGTTTGCGTCGTAGCCAAGGAGAGCTAAAGTGAGCTTCAGGAGGATTTACATAAATGCTGCTAATGTGAGTGTGTAGAGATAATGGTGGGTTAGCTGTAGCCACGGTGTACCTTCCACCAGGAATAACATCATAGTAATAATAGCATATTCTCCCTGTTTTTCTCCCTTTGCACCAGTTCATTTTATTTGCATTTTCCGACCCATTTATCAAAGTCCCCTTTTTATTCAATATTCCTGGTTTCCTTCTTCTATCTCTGCTTCCTTCCTCCCTTCCTCCTTCTCTCCTTCTTTCCATCCTCCCCGCCTTGCCTCCTTCAATGGATCTCTGATCCCCTCCCTTATTATTATTCCATCTTCCGATCCTTCCCTCGTGTCCTTTCCTTCATATCCCAAACCCCCACCCCCTTCCCCTCCTTGCCTCCTTCCACTCCCCCCCCCCTGCTTCCTTTCCTAAGTCCTCCTCCCCTCCCACATTAAACCCATCAGGAGCCCATTTCCCATCGCTAATGGCCTCCGTCTGTATCTCCTCCCTCATGAAGTCCCACCTTCATACTTTCATTAGCTCTGTTAAAACTCGAGAGAGAGAGAGAGAGAGAGAGAGAGAGAGAGAGAGAGAGAGAGAGAGAGAGAGAGAGAGAGAGAGAGAGAGAGAGAGAGAGAGAGAGAGAGAGAGAGAGAGAGAGAGAGAGAGAGAGAGAGAGAGAGAGAGAGAGAGAGAGAGAGAGAGAGAGAGAGAGAGAGAGAGAGAGAGAGAGAGAGAGAGAGAGAGAGAGAGAGAGAGAGAGAGAGAGACTCCTATCCGAGGTAGCGCCCACCAAGGTCGAAAGGCGTTGCCCTCCCGTCGTCAACTGGGTGTTTAATGTCTAGTCTATTAGGCGGAATAATGTCTAAATTAGACCGCTGGATCGCTGGCCACACACTAAATCCCAGAGCCTTTTCTGAATGTATATAGACTCTAAAGTCTAAAGGTCACACGTGTGTTCACACACAGGGAAACTAGTTTCTCTGCATTTAAACCATCCTAGTATCAGGAGCAGTGGGCAGCTATTGTATATCCACAGCGCCCAGGGAGCAGGGTAGGGGTCTGGTGCCTTGCTCAAGGGCACCTCGGCAGTGCTTCAGGTGTTTCGGGGGACTTGAACCGGCGACCTTCCGGTGCCCAAACCTGAGCTGTCCTGAGCCGCCCGAAACATTAGTGATACGTTCTCTCAAACGAGGGTTCATCCGTCTGCGGCACCGCGACTCAAGCTTGGGGCCGCGCCAGCTGAGGTCCCGCCCGGTCCATCACGGCCACGCCTATTTCAACCGCGGCTAGCTAGCACGCTAGCTCGCTACCGTCAGGGTGGGACTGTCTCACGCTGGCAGGCGGACGCAGAAGTACCCATCAAGATAAAGCCCTTCAAATGGATCCAGAGTGCCCGTATGTCTTGAGGTGGATGAGCACGTGTTGTCTACTGGTGCAGAGAATGTACGTCGTCTCTGCTGTTGAAATACTGGGTGTTGCAATACGTGCCATTAGCAGCGCCGCGCGCTAACACAATTCCAGCGTTCCACCAGGAACGGACGTCCTTCCGACATCGGCCCCAGACGGTCTCTCCCAAATGCTGCATTTCCGCCACATTTCATACCGTACCTCGCTTAACGTGTATAAATATAATATAAATATAATATCTATCTATATAGATCTAGTATATATATATCTATATCTATATAGATCTAATATATATCTATATCTATATAGATCTAATATATATATCTATCTATATAGATCTAATATCTATATCTATATAGATCTAATATATATATCTATATAGATCTAATATATATCTATATCTATATAGATCTAATATATATATCTATATAGATCTAATATATATATCTATATCTAGATATATATCTATATCTATATCTATATCTAGATATATATGTGTATATATTTATATATGTTCCTTGAACTCGGATGTATAATTCATGAAAGTGTCTAATCTACAACCCACTATAGTATATTGTTTCAGTATGACAAGATAGAACCGGGTGGACCGGCCGACGACACGTGTACGTGGGGTGGTGGGGGGCGGATGGGACATGTAGTCGATCCACTTGAGTGTACATACATTTAGGTTGAGCAGCAGCTGCCTGCTCAGCAGTAACTCCTAAGAAGACCCGAGTGTTATTGGCATTCCATTTGTTTGAGCTGGTTTTCTTTGTCTAATCCTCAACTTACCGTGTTGGGGGCGTCTTGTCCCCACAGTATGTCTACATGTCCCAGACCCCCTGGGGGGGGGGGGGGGGGGGGGTGGGGGGGGGGGTGGGGGGGTGTGGTGGGTGTGGTGTGGTGTGGTGTGTGTGGTGTGTGTGTGTGGTGTGTGGTGTGTGTGTGTGTGTGTGTGTGTGTGTGTGTGTGTGTGTGTGTGTGTGTGTGTGTGTGTGTGTGTGTGTGTGTGTGTTGGAGACACGTGAGCCCTCTGTATGCCTAGGTATTGACACACACACACACACACTCTGCTACACACTGGGTATATTGATCTCGGCGCTCCTGTGCGGCCCAGCAGCGCTCGGGTCTTTCTCTTGGCTGAGCCCAACAGCCCGGGAAATCAAATCAGTTGTGATTGGTGGATGAGGCCGGAGGCCCTCGCTAGGCGTGGAGCCCAGGGAGAGGCTAAGCGGCCTTTATGTGTGGGGGTTGGGTTGTTGTTGTTGTGTTGGTGGTGGTGGTGATTGTGATTATGATGGTGATGATGTGCGTTTGGCCCGCGGGCCACGAGACGGAGGGCCTCTTCTCTCGCTCTCTCTCGCTCTGAGAGAGAGGAGCACAGTCCTCTGGTTTGGTCTGTGTGTCAAGTCTTTGATTGATCCTGCGCTCCACATTTTTCAATCTATTGCCCACACACACACACGCACACGCACACGCGATCCCTCTCTCTACCAAGCATGGCAGACTGTGTGGTATTGTTCTACAGAGGAGGGAACAAAGCCCCATCGCTGCCTGGAGGGGCTGATGGATCCTTGATCCTCTTTTCTGTTCTGTTCTGTGCAGGACCTACGCGCTGCAGAGGGTCAAGGATGCTTTCAGAGCCAACAGGAGTGTGGGAGATCCCCAGGTTGTGGCTAAGCTGGTGGAGGAAGGCCACCAGACCCTGGCCCTGATTAAGAGACAGGTAACACAGGCACACGCATGCACACATGCACACATGCACATGCATACGCACGCAATCACGCATACACACGCAAGCACATCAGATTCACGCGCTGGACACATAATCACATCCACAGGCTTGTTAAACACAAGCTCTGACCGCAAGATATTCACAGCCTGCCTTAAATACATTTCTCTGTTTGCTCCCTTGTATAATTTCTCTGAAGCCAATCCATCTCTCTCTCTCTCTCTTTCTCTCTCTCTCTCTCTCTCTTTCTCTGTCCTTCTGTCTCCCTCCATCCTCTGGAGGTATAACCAGGTGGACTAACATGTAGATGAACACCTGCTCCCTGACTGAACACCTGTCCACCGTACATGCACAACTCGTGCACACACACACACACACACACACACACACACACACACACACACACACACACACACACACACACACACACACACACACACACCACACACACACACACACACACACACACACACACACACACACACACACACACACACACACACACACACACGCATCTATCTACACAGACCAGCAGAAACATAAATATTCTGCCCACAGAGTCACACATGTGCACAAGCAAGTGAATACTCTGTACACATCTCTCTCTCTCTCTCGCTCTCGCTCTCGCTCTCGCTCTCGCTCTCGCTCTCTCTCTCTCTTATGCAGTCATTACCGTGGCAACACAGGGCTAATGACCATGCTGTTTGGTCACTTTGTTCCCATAATGCACCAGCGTCCTCCCGGCCATTCCCGCTGGAACGAGGTCTGGCCTCTCTCTCTCACTCTTTTATTAGTAGTATATATATATATATATATATATACACACACACACGTTTTTTACACTGCTTAACATAATTAATGGATGCCTCTTTCCTAGAGAAATAAATCATACTTCAGGAACATATGACGGTTCCAACAAATTCAGCCCACAAGGGTACACACACACACACACACACAACAACACACACACACACCACACACACACACCACACACACACACACACACACACACACACACACCACACACACACTATACATTAACTTAAAGACTGGAGCCACACAATTGAGAGCTCATCGATTCACGGCAGATTAAACTCTTGTCTTTTAAGAAGCCTCTCAGAGACCCACGCTCCAGACAGCCTTTTAATGGGTGCTGCTGTTGTCCTTAGCATCAGTCTGTCTCCGTACTCTGCTGAGTCCTCCTCTTGCTCTTAGGTTCCTGGCTCTTTACTCAGGGCGCTCCGGTCGATCGCCCACCGATTGTTATCGGCCAATATATTCGCTCCAAATAGTTTGATGGCAACCTTTTATATAAAGGCCGATCGGATGACGCAAAACACACAACATCATTAGCGTTACATTAGGCCACTTAACATTTGGTCTAACTGTGGAATTAGTCCTCTGCCCTATAGGGGGCGGTGTATCACCAGATCGCTGGGCTGACGGCCCCCTTTAAGAGAAACAGGGAAAGGCGTGTCCGTTTGTATGGCGTTTTTCAATGGGGTTTGTATGAGTTATTTCATGTTTTATTATGTGTTTAACATTTCTTTAGTAAATCAGTAGGTCAGAGGTTGGTATAGTCCGATAGATGGATCACCTCCTCTCATTGAGGTCCTGTTTTGACGTTCGATAGCAGTTGTCGTGGTTACAAGACAGGCGTCTTGCTCAGAATGCATGAAACATATTCCTAGTTTGATGTTTTTTATATGTTTGCGTGTCTCTTCATCTCAACGCTTTGCTGAGCCGAATACAGTGTGTTCTATTGGACTTATCGACTAACTATGAGTTGTTCTATTGAAGCTATAAACTAACTATGAGTTGTTCTATTGGACCTATAGACTAACTATGAGTTGTTCTATTGGGCCTATAGAC
>CM051020.1:18538272-18568272 GCA_027704905.1 Muraenolepis orangiensis | reverse complement strand
CTCTCTCTCTCTCTCTCTCTCACACACACACACACACACACACACACACCCTTTGTCATCTCTGTTTTCTCTCTCTCTCTCTCTCTCTCTCTCTCTCTCTCTCTCTCTCTCTCTCTCTCTCTCTCTCTCTCTCTCTCTCTCTCTCTCTGAGCACAGGGAGGCTCCTATTGCACAAACTGCTGCTGCAGAAATAGTCTTCATGTGTGTCTGCCTGCCTGGGTGGGCGTGCCTGCCTGCCATCCTGCCTGCCTGTGTGTGTGTGTGTTCAAAGCCACAAGGCCTTTAATGACAACAGGCTTGGCGCTGGTGTTATTTATAGCCCTCGATACATACGTTGATATGGGAAACATCCCCTGGCATCACCTCACCGCCTCCCCCCTCCTCCCCCCTCCCAGAGACGGAAGGATCTCGGATCTCCCGCTGAGAGACCCGTCACTTATTCACGTGGAGTTCTCTCTCTCTCTGCTGTTCCCTCATCCCTGAATCATCCCCCATCACTCACGTCGAACCTCGCCCAGAGGCACTTCCCCGTAAGAGGCGTGTCATTCCAGCCTATAAGAGGTGCTGTTTAAGTACACTCGCCGGGAAATATTACAATTTATTGCTCCGCTTCATTGCCAAATCCCACCCACCCCCCCCCCTCCCCACCTCCTCCCCATCCCAGGGGTATTTGGTGAGAAGTCCCTTTATGGGTTTCTTCGTGGTCCGTCTCCGTGGTCTCGTCGGTCTGTCAGGCCGGCGTGTGTTCAACCCCCAGATTGTCCTGTGAAGGATGTAGAGGACGACACGTGGGCCGACAGGAAGAAACACGCTCTAAATACGGCCCAGGGATTTGGGAGGAGGCAGCGGGACACCCAAGTTGGAGGTGGCAAGTGAATTAAATGTGAATTGAAAATGAAAAATGTAGAGGGTGGGGGGGGGGGGAGGAGGGAGGGAGGGAGGGGGGGGGGGGGATTAGTCAGTCAGGAGTGTGTAGGGACTGAGGGAGGAGAGACTGGAGACAGAGAAAGTAAAGTGTGTGTGTGTGTGTGTGTGTGTGTGTGTGTGTGTGTGTGTGTGTGTGTGTGTGTGTGTGTGTGTGTGTGTGTGTGTGTGTGTGTGTGTGTGTGTGTGTGTGTGTGTGTGTGTGTGTGTGTGTGTGTGTGTGTGTGTGTGTGTGTGTGAGATTAGGGAGGGCATGCACATTTGTGGGGTTGTGTATGGGTGTGCGTTTCAGCCTGGAGTGTTCCAGCATGGCACTGCTGAACAGAGCTGAATAATGGATAAAGGGGGTGTCGAGTGTTGGGGGGGGGGGGGTGTGTGTGTGTGTGTGTGTGTGAGGGGGGTACACAGGGCGGGTGGCTAAAAGAGCTGCGTTCAAACCCATGAAACGCTTGTCACAGGAGGGACCGTAAGGCCAAAGGAGAAAACACACACACACACACACACACACACACACACACACACACACACACACACACACACACACACACACACACACACACACACACACACACACTAGGGAACACATGCATATACACATGCACACTGATATATATGAATACATGCATATATAAACATACATTCATATTGTTTACATGAACTTCCTCATGCAAATGAAACACACACACACACACACACACACACACTGGTGTGTGTGTGTGTGTGTGTGAGGGGTAGAGAGTCATCTTTGCGCAGGACAGGGGCAATTTGAATCAGTGAGAGCTGTGCGGCGCTCTGTGTGCAGGTGTCCGGGCTGATCTCCGAGTAGCAGGGCATCACTTCTGTGGGGGTCTCTCTCTCTGGGTCTCTCTGGGTCTCTCTCTCTTCTCTCTCTCTCTCTCCTGCAGTAGTAGGGAGCTGGTTTAGTCCAGTTTGTGCTATGATGGGTTCAGCCTGGTGCCTATGGTGGGTGTGTGAGGGGGAGAGAAGAGAGGGAGGGGGTGAAAAAAAAAAGATAGAGCTAGGTAATGAAGACGGGGGGGGGGGGGGGAGAGAGAGAGAGAGAGAGAGAGAGAGAGAGAGAGAGAGAGAGAGAGAGAGGACATCCCTTTGCCTCCACCGCCGCAACAATTTACATGAGAGCCAAGCCTCCTGTGGCGTGATTGGCCCAGAGATGCTCCTGCCTTCGTTGTCCCCGCCCCCTCCTACGCTGTGGGCTAGCCAATAAGCACAAGCCCATCACACACCGGGATGCACCTACTGAGGGGTGGGGGCGGCGTGTGTCCGTGTGTGCGCCCGTGATTGGTCAAAGTCAGAATTTTGAGACTGTAGAGGGAGCTGGAGGATGGACCGATTCGGAGAAAGCACGCTGAAGCCCAATGGAGTCGTTTGTAGTGCTGCGCTGCCCTCTGGTGGGGAGGCAGGGACTGGAGGTCTTCATAGCAGTCATGCACTGAGAGGATCTCTTCTGGCTCTGGACCAGAGGAGCAGCTGAGCGCCAGGAAACAAACCACATAGGCCCAGGCCTAGGTCTGTGTGACTTTACCACCGTCTTCTACCTATTTCAATTTTCAATGGACGAGAGGTTAGTGACCTTAGAGATATTGTCTACTGTATGGGAAGGTGAACGGTTCATATACTGTTTAATAACCCAGCAACTGCAACCTTTAACGTGACAGGGCCATGCACAATGGGTAGCTGACATGTCTGTCTTTGTCCTGTGTGTCTGTCTGTCTGTGTGTCTGTCTGTCTGTCTCCCATCGCTGTCTCTCCAGGTGTCCATAGGTAAGCTGTATGTGACCCAGCGGAACATAGTGGATGACGTCCGTCCCGACTGAGACTGCTCGCGCTGGGACAGACTGAGGAGCAGGAGGACGTTGAAAGGATGGAGGAAGTTGGACGTGCAGGGAGAAGCGACGGGACCAGTTATACTGACCACCAACAGGATGTGACATCACCCAGCTTTAACCCCTGACCTTTTTCCCGCCGTGCCATCCGAGCTATTCTTCTTTGCCGACCCGAGCCCCGTCCCTCACGCCAAACGGAGGTGGAAGGCCCTGTGTGATTTAGTCGGGGGGTTGTGGACACGGTGAGAACCACTCGATGGTTCTTTTTCACCTTATGCCCTTACATTTCTGGATATATACGTATATATATATCATTTTTTTCATTCCAATTTTGGTGTCTGCACATTTACACACAGTTCTAAGCGTAACAATGCCTTTGAGTGAAACGTTCCTCTTAACCGTCACACGAGATACATGAATACATAAATCTAGCAGTTAATAATAACAATAGTAATACTAATAACGCCGAACAATGTCTTATTTCAAACAGTTAAGCGTGTGTCACTATTATCAACAGTCGGTTCATAATCGGATAGCCACATACCGCATTTCAAATGAAAAGTATTTACATGCCGGCCAGTTAAAACCTTGGTGGCTGGGTATTTATTTTAATTTTGGGTAAAATGCACGTCTTTGGGGATCATTCATTGTGGGGGGGGGGGGGGGGCTCCGAGACGCACAAAACAATTAGCTTGTGGCAAATAACATCCGCTTCCACCGCAAAGATGAGCGGCTAAGAGAGTGTTGTTGTGTGTGTGTGCGTTACTGCGCCTGTCTGCGTTACTCCTGTTGTAAACATGCTCTTTAAATAAACTGTGAACATAAATATAGAAACAACTGTACGAGGAATCCCTCATTTGCATTCATGTTCAGCGGTTGTATAAACACCGATAATCGCGTCGTGTAACGTCGTGTCCAGCCGGGGAGAAGCCAAACTTTCCAGTCGTAGTGTGACATGTCTCACTGTGACATCAGCTTTTCTCTAAACAAAAAAAGATTGTTATATTTAAGTGTGAGTATGGGTTTATTCGTCCCCCGAGGGGGAGAAGGTGAATTTGGAGCCTGGTGGACGATGGGTGAGCTGTTCCGCCCCATCTGTCATGACCACAGGTGTTATGATGCCCTGGGATTACAGGTGGTGTGGGTGTGTGGGTGTGTGGGTGTGTGGGTGTGTGTGTGTGTGCGCCCTGTCCGTTAACGTAAGCTGATTCCCAAAATATATTTCCGAGTACTAAGACACAAATCATAAGTCATCGAAACATTTAGGTTCCCGTTGTATTACTCTTGGACGAGGTACAGCTCCTGAAGGCTCAGACCAGCAGTATACAAACCCATTGCATGCTGTACTGTGGAACCGCCACAGAGAGACCGGGGTACAATCAATCAATCTCAATTCTACCCTTCCTCCTACTAGAGTAGTTTTTGTGATATTGTTACGGCAGTGAAGCAAAGGTTATGAGCGTGATGCCTAGTTCAAGATCAGTTCACAAATCTGAAGTTAATTAAGAGGAGGTATGAGGTTTAAAATGTCTTATAGTCTTACCATACCTTAAATAACCATATATATATATATATATATATATATATAAATTAAAAAAAAATATATATATATATATATATAAATAAATTAAAAAAAAAAAATATATATATATATATATATATATATATACAGTGCTGCTCGAAAGTATGTGAACCCCTTGAACAGTTAAGAGTTTTCTGTTGTTTTACCATGATTTTCCTATTTTATCATCACAAGTTTTACATATATGAAATGTCAGGTTTATGTTTAACAGTTCCATGTACTTTTTTAGAGGGAATTGTGTGAGTAGCCAAAAAAATACATGAAACATGGAATTAGTGGATGTGCAAAAGTAAGTGAACCCCCAGCTGTATTGGTAAAGTCAAGGAGGTAACAGATTCAGGTGAAACACTTTTGGGTGCTTAATTAGTCAATTAAGCAAACCAATCAAATGAGACATCATTAGGAAAAGGGTTGGACAACACAGATTAAAAGAGAGAGAAAAACAACCAAACGACTGCAGTGCCAGGGTGTACCCATACGAATCAACCATGCCAAGAGGAAAGGAGATACCCGAGGAAATCAAGAAAATGGTACTGACAGCCCATCAGTCTAGAGAAGGCTACAAGACAATCTCCAAACGATTCCAGCTCCATCCATCCACGGTGAGGCAAATCATTTACAAATGGAGGGCGTCCAAGATGACCGCATCTTTGCCTAGAAGTGGACGCCCATTAAAACTAACATCAAGAAGCACCCGTAGAATAATAAATCAGGTAAAGGACAACCCACACATCACCTCTAAAGAGTTGCAGAGCTCTCTGGCAGCGTCAGGTGTAAATGTACATGCGTCTACAATTAGACGAAAATTGAACCAACACGACATTCATGGGAGGGTTGCTAGAAGGAAGCCTCTGCTCTCCAAAAAGAACAAAGCTGCCCGTTTAAACTTTGCCAGAGAGAACTTGGACAAACCAGAGGCCTTCTGGAAGTCCATTCTCTGGACAGATGAGTCCAAAATAGAATTATTTGGTCATAATCGTAAGCGCTTTGTTTGGAGAAAAACCAACACAGCACATGAAGAAAAGAACCTCATCCCAACAGTGAAGCATGGTGGTGGAAATGTTAAGGTATGGGGCTGCTTCTCTGCTTCTGGACCTGGACAACTCCATATCATCCAGGGAAACATGAATTCTGAAGTGTATCAGCAAATTCTTGATAAGAATCTCCAGCCATCAGTCAGGAAGTTGAAACTGGGCCGTAAATGGGTTTTTCAACAAGACAACGACCCAAAACATACCAGCAAATCTACCAAGGAATGGTTCAGAAAAAAGAGGATTCGTACTCTGGATTGGCCAAGTCAAAGTCCGGACCTCAATCCAATTGAAATGTTGTGGCTAGACCTGAAGCGGGGGGTACATGCCAGATGTCCCTCCAACCTTTCTCAACTGGCTGAGTTCTGCAAGGAAGAGTGGGCAAAAATCCCCCACAGCAGATGCGAGAGACTGGTCAGTGGCTATAGAAAACGTTTGATTGCAGTAATGGCTGCAAAAGGAGGTGCCACACGCTATTAACCAAAAGGGTTCACATACTTTTGCACAAGTCATATTTTCAGTTTTTGTGGGAGAAACCACTTTTTTTGAATAAATAATGAAAATACATCATTTTTCTTTGTTTGTGTCCATTATTTGGAAAGTCCTGCTTTACAAATTGGTGTTTGGATATACATTTAATAAGGTTATTTTACATTTTTGTACAATTACAATGACCATGTCTAGGGGGTTCACATACTTTCGAGCAGCACTGTATATATATATATAAATAAAAATTCAGAAAATGTGAAACAATACAGTGAGTTGCCGGCAGTTGGAAGGTGATTGAAAGGTGATCTTCTGAACACAACAACAGGTGGAACCTTGAAGCAGATGGGGGCCGTCAGTACATCAGTCTGTTGGGACTTGGCTTGGGAATCCGGAGGGTTGCCGGTTCATGTCTCAAACGGACCAAGTGTGGAGTGAGAACTGGTACTTGGGGCGGGGGAAAGGTGCCAGTCCTCCTCTTGGGCACTGCCCGGGGTGCCCTTGAGCAAGGCACCAGACCCCTCCACTGGTCCCCTGTATATCCAATAGCTGCCCCACTGCTCCCAATACTAGGATGGGTTAAATGAAGAGAAACATTTCACTGTGTGGCACATGTGACCAATAAAAAGGATTCAATCCTCAGATTTAGAGCAGCAGAAGACCACACCAGGTACCACTCCTGTCCACCAACAACAGGAAATGGCCCCCTATAGAGGTAGGGGGGGAGGTATGGGGAGGTGAGGTAGGGTTCTGAGGGGGGAGGTGAGGTAGGGGGGTTGAGGTATGGTTCTGAGGGGGGGGGTTGAGGTAGGGTTCTGAGGGGGGAGGTGAGGTGGGGGGGTTGAGGGGGAGGTGAGGTAGGGTTCTGAGGGGGGAGGGGTTGAGGTAGGGTTCTGAGGGGGGAGGTGAGGTAGGGTTCTGAGGGGGGGGTTGAGGTAGGGTTCTGAGGGGGGAGGTGAGGTGGGGAGGGGTTGAGGTAGGGTTCTGAGGGGGGAGGTGAGGTGGGGGGGGTTGAGGGGGAGGGGTTGAGGTAGGGTTATGAGGGGGGAGGTGAGGTGGGGGGGGTTGAGGGGGGAGGTGAGGTAGGGTTCTGAGGGGGGAGGTGAGGTAGGGTTCTGAGGTGGGGGGGGGGTGAGGTAGGGTTCTGAGTGGGGGAGGTGAGGTAGGGCTCTGAGGTGGGGGGGGGGGGTGAGGTAGGGTTCTGAGTGGGGGAGGTGAGGTAGGGCTCTGAGGGGGGGGGGTGAGGAAGGGCTCCTTCGGGGGGGGGGGTGAGGTAGGGCTCTGAGGGGGGGGGGTGAGGTAGGGCTCCTTCGGGGGGGGGGGGGGGGGTGAGGTAGGGCTGAAGGTGAGCTTGGTGACTGACCACATAATGTTCCCTATCTGCTAAAGAAAGAAACCGGTTGTCTGTTGGTTCAGTGACCTGACCCTCTTGCAACACCAGTCGCCATGAGCAGACATCTGATTGGTTGAACCGGCTGGAGCCCTGTGTGCCTTGCGTGTACGTGTGCACACACACACACACACACACACACACACACACACACACACACACACACACACACACACACACACACACACACAGAGGTTTACTGAAGCTCTGAGTTCCGAGGATGCTTTGCTGAGATTAAGGTTACATTTCTATTGCAATGATCTTGGTGTCTATGGACAGCATTTAGAAGCTTAGGGGAAATAAGCATGTCAAATGTGGATATTAATCCACATTTATTAGTTTCCACAGTTAATTAATTTTGTATCCATTTTTCCACCAATTAAATTCCATTGTTATGTATGAAACAACATTGGTATTTTTGGACAAATTTAATGCGTAATATTAGTAATGAGTGGCCGTGAGTGAGAGGTGTAGCAAGACAGGAATGCTGACAACAAAGAAAATATCATTTTGCTGAGACTTATCACTGCAATATGCACTCATTTGAAAACCTACCAATGTCTTTTTGGATTTCCAACACTTTCTACCATTGTGTGTGTGTGTGTGTGTGTGTGTGTGTGTGTGTGTGGTGTGTGTGTGTGTGGTGTGTGTGTGGTGTGTGTGTGTGTGTGTGTGTGTGTGTGTGTGTCAACACAAAAGCATCTGTGTTTTTTTTATAGACAAATCAAACAAATTTGGTTTGTCAAAGCTATTTATGTGCTGTGGACTTTGTTCTGCGTGTTACTGATATCTGACAAATGGACAGACAGACAGGCAGACAGACAGACAGACAGACATCCAGGCTGATCGACAGACAGACAGACAGACAGGCTGATCGACAGACAGACGGGTATACGTAAGTCCTTGACCCAAAACAAAGAACACTGGTTCGGACACATTCGTGGGCTTAGTTCAGACTACAGGGGCCTGTAGTAGTAGGGACAATATTGCTTAATGTTTAACTTAATGATAATATCTGTGTTTGTATTTGTAACAGAAGAGATGAAACGGGACTTAAGTCCTGCAGGCCTACACTAAACATCTAGCGGCTATGCGGTCAACTAACCGGCGACTCTGACCTTGAGCCCACGATGTGTGGTTGTGATCGACCCCTTCAGAGAGCCAGCGCCACGGCGGGCGGTCAACACAGCTGTGGAATGCGTGTCTGTTGGACAGTTCTGCTTTCTGTTTTCTAATGATGGCCGACAATTTGGAGGTAGAGCGGAGGTAGAGCGGTTGCCTCACAACCGGAAGGCTGCTGGTTCGATCCCCCGGCTCCTCCTAGCAAAAGTGTCGAGGTGTCCTTGAGCAAGACCCCCTAACCCCTAACTGCTCCTGACCTGCTGGCTGTCTCCTAGATGGCTGAATGTGTGTATGAATGGGTGAATGTGAGGCATGACTTTTAAAGCGCTATATAAAAGCACCCATTACCATATGATGACTCAAAGAGGCCGGTGAAAGAAGAAATAATTTTGAGATATTTGGTACCCTTTAAATGTTTTTTGTTTAATTGGAAATATATATATACTTATGATATTACAGTTATATAGTATTATATTATATATTTATTAAGAAGAAAGGTGTTAAAATGTATAGAAACAGGTGCTACTACATAGGTGGTCTATCAGATCAGCTTGAACCTCGTATAGGTTCAAGGTTGTCCTGCTTGGTAAAAACATAAAGACGACCAATCACAGCCATGTAGTATGTAAACACCAGCTAAGCCAATCATATCTGCCGGGGTAAAGGTCACATGATCCAACTGGGATCTGACCTATGGATCGGCCCCCTAGTATAACCTAATCATCTCACCTCAGTAGCCCAGCACGGTTTCATAATAATGGACTATCATCATTTAATACATTTTAAAAATAACAATTTATTGGAATCGTTATAATAATATGCTATATATAACAAATATGTTATTATGAAACATTGATAGCAGGCATATCGGGCCAATGTGTGTCAATCGATGGGAATTGTGGACTGTGGCTGAGGTCATGTGTGCCCGTTTGGTCCCTGGTGTGTTTGTTCAGCTCCGTCAGAAGCCGTCATGTGCAGGACGCCTGCTGCAGGGTTCAAAGTGGGAGGTGGTGCTAATCCACTCACTGTCTGTATCACAGGCTCCATCCATCCATCCATCCACTGCTGTGGGCGCTTCTGAGGCATATTGCCCATGTGTTTCCTGAGAGGCGTGTGTTTGGTGTGAGACTCATTTGTAGTAGCTTCACCTTGATGGCGTGTCCTTGTAAAAAGATAAATCCACGTTTAACCCAACAATTCTGTGAGGCCTTCGCACCGATCCACCACCCTCCCCCGCTGTCAGTCCATGCGGGGTTAAGGTGAATTCAAGTCTGGCAAATATTGGCAGTAATTCATAGTCAGTAATCAATACAACTATCCGTTAATCAAACGTGTTGGGCATGTGTATCACTAAAGGTAATAATTAAGAGCTTGCTGTTGTAGACTATTTGGTCGGAATATACGTCCCTTGATCCAAAGGAACACTGACCAGAACACAGGGAGACTCATTGTAATAAACATTTTTGAAAATTGAAATGTGAATTCATTATATCGATGGACATATTGGAGCACTTTTCAATGCGCCGGTCTTTTTTACGCACTTTTTTACGCACGGATTTTACGCACAATTTTACGCACGGGGGGCGCGCGCGCGCTCTAGATGGCGTGGAAAGCAGCGCTGACGTAAGGCGCCGAGCTGGGGAAACAGCGGTACTTGAGGGTGTAGTTCTTCCCTTCGTTGTTGTCCCAAAAGTCCCCCTCGTCACACTTCAGGTACACGGCGAAATGCACGGAGGAACTGGGGTCCAGGAAGGGCGGGGTGTACATGGTGAAGGTAAAACGCTCCCCGGCCAAACTCGGTTTCTGTGGATCCGCAGGGGCCCCGGCGAGGGCCTGCGCATCCACGGCGAGGGCCTGCGTGTCCACGTGAGAGAGCCAGTCGTTGAAGGTGTACCTGACCCCGACCTCTTGGTGGGGACACGTCGTGCGAACTCGGATCTGACCGCGCACGTCGAACTGGGTGATGGTCACCTTCTCGAGGCAGACCCGCCTGTCTGCCACTCTGGCCTCGAACCCACGGGACTGCGCCGGCTCCGGAAAGCACCGAACCAGTCGGTCCATGTTGAGGGTCGACTTGAGGCCGACGCACAGGTCTCCGACCCCGGGCGGGAAGCTCCTTAACCTCGACAGCACCTTGGTGGGGATCTGCGGGTCTTCGAGCGTGTTAAAGTGCTTGACGCTGGCCAAGTCCAGACCGATGGAGTCCGCGAACTTCACCCGCTTCCTCCCCTCGCCGTTCGCGCGAAGGTCCGCCTCGAAGAAGGTGGCGGGCAAAGACTGGGCTCTCCTGCGCTCCTTCATGCGCTTCTCCAGCTGAAACGAGTCCAGGTCGTCATCCCAGTCCTCTGTCTCTTCTTCTTTTTCTTTTTCTTCTTCTTCTGTCCTCCTTCCCACCAAGTCACCTCCACACTCTCCATTCTCTTCCGGCACATCTCCCCCGCCCCATGTAGCCTGCATGGAGGTGGTTTGTCCCGGGGCGACCGGCGACGGTCCTCCTCCGTCCCGCTGAGAGAGAGGTGTGTGGTCGCCGGACATCATCGGTGGAGTGGTGGTGCGGTGGTGCTGCAGGGCCGCGCACTGCGGGCCGTTATCTGCTCCGGCCGGTCAGGAGTCCGGGGGGGACTTGAGGGTCGAGTTACAAAAGTTGTCCACTTTAAAGGGACACGCCCCCCCTGGGTTGTGATCGTTTATGTCTGTGGTTGTGATGGGGGTGGGGGGGGGTACTGTATACGAACGCAGCGCGTGTTGTTGTGACAATTGACGTCATGCAATCCGCTGTTTACACACACACACACACACACACACACACACACACACACACACACACACACACACACACACACACACACACACACACACACACACACACACACACACGTCAACTTATTTATATTGGCCAATGTGCAAAAAGGTATAGCCGATCCATTACCAAACAGAACAGTCGACAATTCATTCCGCCGTTTCAACTACTACTGCAACGGTCAACGGCGAGCGGATGGTCGTGTTGTTTAGATTAGATTAGATTAGATTCAAATGTATTGTCATTGCACAGCAGAGGTAACAGTACAGCGACAATCATTTGGCATCTAACCAGAGTGCAAATGTTGCAGTAAAGTGCATGGTGATATATAATGTACAGTTATTGACTTATATGTAAAAACAGTCTACTAAAAAAAATTAATACTAAAAACAGGTATAAAATAGATAGATCTATAGGTAGGTATGAGATATGTGCAGAATTATAGGTATATATAAACACAGGTAAGCATACAAGTATAACAGGTAGTGAGCAGGGGTATGCAGGGGTAAGATAAATCTATATAATTGTATATACAGCAGGGGGGTGTAGTTATATCAGCAGTTGACGATTAATATATATATATATATATATACGGTAAGTACAGTAAAAATGTACATGACTATCATACAGGTATGTAAACAATAAATATGTCAACTATAAATGTGTAAACTATAGGTAGAGGTAGGGAGGTATGATACAGTGAAAGGCCGTTGAAGACATTGATGGTGAAAGGGTGTTGTGAGCAGAGTTCAGAGTTTGTATGTTGGGGGGGGGGGGGGGGGGGCTGTCATGTTGTACAGACTACAGAGAGATGACAGCTGAGGGGAAGAAGCTGTTCCTAAGCCTGCTTGACTTGGAACTTGGAAAGGTTCCTATAGCGCCTCCCGGAGGGGAGGAGGGCAAACAGTCCACGGTTGGGGTGAGAGGTGGCTCTGACAATTGTTGGTGCCTTCCTCAGACACCGTTTGCGGTGGGTAGGGTTTATTGCAGGGAGGGGTAATCCAACGATGCGTTGGGCGGTTTTCACCACACTCTGCAGCGCTTTCCAGTCGGAAACAGTGCAGTTGCTGTACCACACTGTGGTGCAGTTGGTGAGGATACTTGGCACACAAAAGTTCACCAGAATCTGAGGTGACAGGTGGGCTTTCCTCAGTCTCCTCAGGAAGAAGAGACGCTGGTGAGCCTTCTTTACCAGTGAGGCCATGTTGAGGGACCAAGAGAGGTCCTCGGAGATGTGGACCCCCAGGAATTTGAAGCTGGAGACACGCTCGACCTCCGCCCCATTGATGAGGATGGGGGCGTGTGTGCCAGCTCTGATCTTTCTGAAGTCCACGATCAGCTCCTTGGTCTTCCTGGTGTTCAGCGCACCACGCCACACCTCCCTGTAGGCGGCCTCATCGTTGTTCTTGATGAGACCCACCACCGT
Organism: Muraenolepis orangiensis; assembly: GCA_027704905.1. Taxonomy (NCBI): domain Eukaryota; kingdom Metazoa; phylum Chordata; class Actinopteri; order Gadiformes; family Muraenolepididae; genus Muraenolepis; species Muraenolepis orangiensis. The sequence continues at coordinate 18,555,667 of CM051020.1, read as the reverse complement.
TGTGTCGTCTGCAAACTTGATGATGATGTTTGTACCATGTACAGGAGTGCAGTCGTGGTTGAAGAGGGAGTAGAGGAGAGGGCTCAGCACACAGCCCTGGGGGACGCCGGTGTTCAGGGTGAGGGTGGAGGAGGTGAGATGGTCTAACCTGACTGACTGGGGTCTGTTGGTTAGGAAGTCCAATAACCAGTTACAAACAGAGGGGTTAATGTCCAGATTCTTGGTTTCCATAAGGTCACCAAGTTTGCTGATGAGTTTGGAGGGGATGATGGTGTTGAATGCTGAACTGAAGTCGATGAACAGCATTCTCACGTGGGTGTTGCTCTCATCCAGGTGGGAGAGAGCGGAGTGAAGGGCTGAGGAGATGGCGTCCTCCGTGCTCCTGTTCTCACGGTAGGCAGATTGGTGTTTATCCAGTGAGGATGACAGGCCAGATTTGAGGTGAGCTAGGACCATCCTCTCGAAGCACTAAATTCTGAGGTGGTAAAAGTACACACATTCTGTACTAAAGTAGATGTGCAGATACTGGTGTTAGAAAATACTTTGATAACAGTAGTATTGATTACAATTTTTACTCAAGTAAAAGTTTAAAAAAAAGTGCAGGCTCTGAAAAGTTCTCACAGTAAAAGCAACATTTTAAATCGGCTGTTTTTGTGAATAGCTAACTCATGTCATATTAATATAATCTAAATATCATACAGTAATATAATGGAATAGGAACTTAATTTTAACTTATATTACTGCCATTCTGAATGTATTCAGCGTAGACAATAACAAAAAACAAGTAAAAAATACATACAAATCACTAAATGATTATAGTTAAAGCTGCATGAATTACAAACTCAACAAGGTCAGTTATAACATAACATTTATTGCAATGCAAATAGACTTAAGAATTAAATGGACTGCAGGCATGAATGTACAGTTGCAAGTATGTGAACCGTTTGGAATTACCTGGATTTCTGCATAAATTGGTGATAAAATGTGTTCTGATCTTCATCTAAGTCACAACAATAGACAAACACAGTCTGCTTAAACTAATACCACGCAAACAGTTATATGTTTTCATGTTTTTATTGAACACACCATGTAAACATTCACAGTGCAGGATGGGAACAGTACACCTTAACCCCAGGTTGACCAGTTCTACAGTCAAACTAACATGAGGGACCAACCCTTACAGGGTTAAGATGAAGGGTTACTTAACACGGATGACATTATGAGCAGAATATACATTCATATAAAAATATATTATTAAACTAGAAGGACTATGTATACATGACTTCTTCTCCCAGTCATGGACACGATGGCGCCTTTAGCCCTTTCTCCCTCAACGTCTCTGCCTTGCTATTTGGTTTTGATTAGTCTTTTACGTCCAATTTGTCAATTAACGTCAGTTGCACACGTTATGCACACCCAGGGGTCGTCTTTTCTATTGATATCCGATCTAGGGGCCAAAAATGTTAACACAATATGGCCAAAAATGGCCATATTGGCCAAAAATGTGTTTTATGTTTTTCAGATTGGTAAAAATTCAATAATATACATTTAATAATGCACCGTTTAATGTTTTAGGAGTATTCTTCTTAGGACTGATCAAAGCAAAAGCACTGACGTCATCCATGACGTCATCCATGACGTCAGTGTGCCAGTATTGATTACTCGGTGCCGTCTACCCTGAGCCTGTATGACGGTGTGTGTGTCTCTCTGTTGATTGGTAGACCTGGTCCATAAGGGGGCGGTGTGTGTGTGTGTGTGTGTGTGTGTGTGTGTGTGGTGTGTGTGTGTGTGTGTGTGTGTGTGTGTGTGTGTGTGTGTGTGTGTGTGTGTGTCTCTCTGTTGATTGGTAGACCTGGTCCAGAAGGGGGCGGTGTGTGTGTGTGCGTGTGTGTGCGTGTGTGTGTGTGTGTGTGTGTGTGTGTGTGTGTGTGTGTGTGTGTGTGTGTGTGTGTGTGTGTGTCTGTTGATTGGTAGACCTGGTCCACAAGGGGGCGGTAGCTTAGATATATTAGTTATGCTTGTAATAATATAGGCTACAGACGTGTTTCTCGCTCTATACAAAAAAACACATTTCTCAAGGGACTCTTATATATATATATATATATATATATTCCTTAAATTATAAGTTATGTCAGACATCGCTGATATATCTGCATATCCCCCCCCCACACACACACACACACACTATTGTTACATATGCTGATTGCGCATGAAAGAATAAATCGAATTGAATGTAGCCTAATTCTAATGCAGCTAAACAAACAGTAGTGGATTATTTACCCTATGCTTTTCTAAAGGCCGTAATTAATTGTACAACCACTAGATGGCGGTGCGGGGCCATGGGGAATTGTTTCATACTACGAGACAGAAACTGAAACTGAAATAGAGATTTTGCGTTCAGCAATGTATGTAATGTACGTTATCTGTATAACGAAACGAATAGTGCAGGGCACAGCATCTGCAATTCTGCATAGGTTTCCTAATGTAGTTTGGTTGTATACAATAATCGATACTCAAGTTATTAATTGAAAAGTACCTGGTTAATAAATGACTCAAAGTACAAGTTACTTTCCATTTTGATATTTTTTAGGGTGTGCGGGCAAAAACAAAAAACCAAAAAAAAAACAGCACTACATTAACGCGTTTAATGACGTATAGCAGGTATAGCTAATCAAACACATAAGCCTAGCTGTACAATTGAGGTACGAACAATCTCCCACTCTCCATCTCTTCTTCCTCGACCCCCCTCTCTCTCTCCAGGTCACCTGTAGTAGAGGTGATTCTCTCTACCTCCTTACACCCTTATAACAAAGCTACAAATGGAAAGCAGTGAAATCAATAGTAGATTACAGTTTACAAAAAAAGGGAAAGTGCTTGTTCCTTAAAAAGCGTGTTACTGGTAACGCGTTACGACCCTCCCCTTGGATCACACACGCACTTGTTTTGTGGAGGATTGCATATTTTTTACATGACATTAAAACCACATACAATTGGTAGAAAATTTAATATTCATTGCATTTGCTTGAAAATCATTCATTGAATAAAATTGTCCAGTCAAGTGCATTCAGAAACATTCATACTACAATCACACAATGGCAATTAAAGAGGTTAATGATTTACACTGTTAATAGTGTAATTGTAGATTGGAAATAGGATTCTGCTTAAATCAGCTATATAGCATAACAGTTCACATTAAACAAGAGATAGCATCATAACGTATAGACTCACTCTAGAATGGGCACATCCTCATCTCGTGGGCCTTCTACTAAACCCATGAAGCAACACCTTCATCCACTAGAAAGTCTCGGGGAAATGTCTTGATCACAAAGCTGCCCAACAAACAGCATTGCTTCTGTGTACCTGGTGACGGCCATGGCCCCTTCATTCACCCGGGGGCCCTCCTGGTTGTAAACGGCAGCTGGGGGTGAAGGTGTCCCCCCCCCCCCCCGAATGGGAACCAAGCCGGCCGCTAGGTGAACAAGGGGGCCATAGAGCGAGAAGTGCGGTTTGCTCTGGAACTGACGGAACGAAATGACGCTTAAGGGACAGACGGACGTGGATGAGGTCACTGGCTCTCTGCGGTGAGCAGGCGGTACACCAGGGTGGCAACCGCCGCCGCCAAGATGGGGATCAACCAGCTAGACCAGCAACTAGAGGACAAGACACAGAGACAACAGCTAGGTAGAAAATACTGATACAGCATTCCCAATGGTGCATGTGATTTCATTCTCATAATACAAAGCCAATAAATGTTTTGTTCTTGATACTTAATCTCTGTATTATGTATCTCGTGTGTGTGTGCGTGCGTGCGTGCGTGCGTGTGTGTGTGCGTGTGTACCTCGGCTGCTTGGGGCTCATGGTCATGAGGGGGTCCTGCAGCAGAAGAGCAGAGAGAACAAACATGACAGAAACACAACCAATCACAGGCTCACACACAAAAGGTACACAGCTGGCCCCATGTGACCAAGGCATGTCTGCAGAGCGCCACCTTACGCTGATCATTCACCTGGAAATAATCTAACTAAGTGCATAATAATAATAATGATAATAATAATAATATTATTATTCACCGGGCGGCAGGATAGCTCAGTCAGTACGGATTTGGCTTGGGAACCGGAATGTCGCTCGGTTCAAGTCCCTGAAACACCTGGGCGCTGCCGAGGGGCTCTTGAGCAAGGCACCAGACCCCTACCCTGCTCCCCGGGCAGCTGTTCATACAATAGCTGCCCACTGCTCTTAATACTAGGATGGGTTAAATGCAAAAAGTGTGTGTACATGTGTGTACATGTAGGTGACCAGATTTAGATTGAGATTAATAAATATAAAGGCCTCCACACACCAAAGCTGAAGTGAAGCGTGTTGCAGAAGCGTGTGTATTTGGGTTTGCTCATCAACTGAAATGAGCAGGATGTCAAACCTGGATTCAAACCTTTAATGTGTCTTTCATTGGGACCAAAGCCCATAGCGCTACAGGTGAGGAAAAACACACGGCATGTCATTGGTGAGCTCTTCTCATGTGCCGTCTCTTGTATTCATGCACGTACATTTAATTAATTCACGGTCAGCAGCGTCGTCGACACACACACACACACACACACACACACACACACACACACACACACACACACACACACACACACACACACACACACACACACACACACACACACACACACACACACACACACACACACACACACACACACACACACACACACACACACACACACACACACACACACACACACACACACACACACACACACACACACACACACACACACACAAGCCAACGGGGTAGCGGGTGGACAAATTAGACTAGCATCCATTTCACTTACCGGTGGTTTAATAAGCTTTGCTATGTCCTCCTGCGCACACACACACACACAGAGAGAGACAGGGAGAGAGACAGGGAGAGAGAGAGAATTATAACAAGCTCAGAGTGCCTACATTACAAAACATGACAAAACATTATTATAAAATTAGCATAGGAGTCTAATCTATTGTACCGTGTGTGTGTGTGTGTGTGTGTGTACAAACCAGGCTCAACCAACACACCGTTTGCATCTAGAGGTAAAACTCCCCCCTCTACAAACATCACTCCTTCCCCCTAATTCTTCATTTCTACTTAGTCATGTAGTAGTAGATGCTTTTATCCAATGTGACTTACAGGCACTATAATAAACGTGTTCCCATTAGCAGCCTATAGTGGCTTGTAATGCAGCTACTATATTATAATGTATTATATATATATATATATGTTATATATATTATGAATTTGTTTTAGTGGTTTTAGTGATGATTAGAACCTGCCAAGATGTGTCAACACCTCGTTTACTGCAATCCAAACCTAGCATCCCCCCCCCCCTCTCTCTACGGAGGTAGGTCACACGCGCAGACTCACCGGGTGCAGCTCTCCGATCACCAGTTCGGCCGCCATTGCCCTGGCGTCGGTGGAGTGGCCGACGTCCTCGAAGCTCTCGGTGCCGTCCCCGCCGGCCTGCTCCCGCAGCACCTCCTCGCCGCCAGGGTGCTGGGGGGGGACGGGGGGGGGGGGGGGCGGACAAGTGGAAACACTTCACAACGCTTCCCTTTCCTTTCCTTTCATGCCGTTGACTGGTCGAGGACAATTGAGTTGTGTATGGGAGGTAGGCAAGTGGATGGAGTGACTGTGGTCCTGTGTAGCTCAATGGTACTAGAGCCCCATGTCCATGGCATTCACTGCCAGGATTAAGGGATTGAATCCCCCACTGGAGCCTCTCCCTCTTAGTGTGTGAGAATGGAACGCACTCAGGCTGGGGGTATTATTGTAAATTGAGTTACAGCCTTTTCCTACAAGATCGTTATGGAAACCCTGTAGAATGTACACAATAAATGTTGTTTGTGTTAAAAAGCAGGGGAAATAGCTTAGAGGGTGACTTTTTAAATCATGATATTAACTTATATATATAATAATATATTAGGGATACCAAGCACACACACAAAGTGTATTTCACATGCGATAGGCTACCACACACAAACGACCTATTAGGCAACCACTCCAGCCATGAGGGGTTGTGTCATTTGGTTTTATGAATGTGTGTGCTGGAGTTCATCCTGCAGGTTTACACGCCAAGTTTTGGATACAACAGGTACAAATGTTCAACCGGCCTTGGATGTGGCCTAATGAATATGGCAGTGGTATAAGATGTAATAAAATAAGTAATATACAGTATGCCCAACGGCTTTTTGTAATTGTTTGCTATTCTGTTGAGCTGTTGATCTAACATCTGTCTACTAGTGATGATCTCACAAAGAACCCTAAATCGGAATCTTGTAAGACATTACAAAACTAATATCCTAGTCTGTAGGAGCCCTGGGATATCAACAGTGTACTTTTAATAAAACCAACATGCAACTTTTGCTCACTGCATTCGTTTCTCAGCCATAATTGTGCCTTTATGTGGGCTGCTCATTTTGCACATGTTGACTATTGTTTTGCAAATGAATGAGAACATGTCCACTGATGTGATCTCTTCACATCACAAGGGTGGCCTTCACGCCACACGCACTACAAAAACAACTGTTGTGTTTTCCTAAATCAGCGAATTGGATGATCGGAAGTCCCCTATTGGCATGTATTGATCCCTACTGTTGTAGCCCATAGTCTATAGATACACACAACATTACACATTCCCACACTGCACTGTTTTTAGTATGTTGTTTTTCTCATCGATGGAACAGAAATAAAACACCAGACCAGACACCAGTTAGGGTTAGGGTTAAGGTTAGGGTTAGGGTTTAGGGTTCAGGGTTAGCCTCGGGTCGGACCTCACCTCCTCCAGAAACGAGGTGACATCGTACACCTTGTTGTTGATGATGATCCACGTCGACTTAAAGGTGTTCTGCTGCTCGATGTCTGACAGGCGGTAGTACTTTATGGCGCTTTGTTTCTTGTCCCCGTCTTCCCCCATTATTTCACTCTTAAATCCACAACCCCCGACGCTAAACTGCACCACACACGGTCGGTAGGTCTCCACGTCCGCGTTATGTAATCCCGAGAAGTTCGTGCGAAGGGCGACGCCACATTTGACCCAGTTCACCTAACAGATAATAACCCCAAGTTGGGGGTTTGTTTGTGTTGGAGTTTGTTACGTCCTCGCCATTGGCTGCTGGGGCGTCACGTGGGCTCTCATTACCTTTAGGTCCCCTGATTGGTGCGCTCCGCTGTCAACATGACGCGTAGCCGCCTCGGCGAGGGCGCACGAGGGCCAAAGGTTCACCGGAGCGTGCCATCCGCCTCAGTGCTGTAGTGTCGAGTAACGGGCTTTAAATTCAAATAAAAAATAAAGTCACTTCCATAGAGCTCGTGCAGATTAAGGTAGTACTGGCGGGAAGAACTTGCGGGGTTTGTCTAGTAGTAATAGTAGTGTTGGCGTATATTACAAACTATAGAGTTTTTCTTTCTTTATTTCTTCTCTTTTGACCTGATTCCTACCTAATGATATATATATATTTATATATTCATATATTTATATATATATGTATATTAATGTCGCAGTGTTTTAAGTTAGCATACACACACACACACACACACACGACATGCCACACAACAGCTCCGTCTGAAAGCAAAGAATTCCGAATTGGTGATATATTCGGTTAGCGTACAGGTTACTCATCTTTGAAACGTCGTTAGCCGACAGGTTTTATCCACATCTGGACGACAGGTGAGAAGTCTTTGCTCCAAGTGGTCTGTTATTCGACAACAACACAGTGGTGTTCTCACTTGACCCAAGCATCCTTGCTGACATACTAGCATTGCTTGGCAATGAGTGAGCATGTATTTTCCCTTAAGGTATACACGCACACACATTGAGGCGTCACACTATTGTAAATATATACTTTAAATGTCTTGTTAAACCTCCCATAACACACACTCTTATTTATGTGTATGCGTATGAAAACCAGTATACTCTTGTATTGTTCTCGTGGTCCACTCCACTCACAGCAGATGTGGAGAGATAATACAATGTCAAGTGTTATTGAATCCTCCTATACCTGTTGGACATGTGTATCCACCACGACAGCAACATGTGTTTATAGTTGACCAAGTTGACCAAAGTTGGATGGTATCAATTCGCTCTATAACTGAGTTAAACGCTCACGAAAATGTCAGAAACTTGCTATCCTATAAGGTCCGGATATATTTCTCTCTACGAGGAAAGTTTCCCGAAAACGTCATCAATCTTATTCAAAATAACCACTAACCCAAATTTAAAAAAATATGTGTAAAGATGCTCTATATGGATCTGTCTCATCTAAGAACCAAAGAAACTACCATCTAAGAAGAAGAAAAAATGGCAGTTATGCATAATTTAACTTCTTGTCTCAATAACTGTTGCAGTTGCTTGGGGCGGCGGTCGCTGGTGTGTGGGTTTAATACCTACTAAAGCTTTAATCATTATAATATTAAAATATCTTGTTTCATGGGAGGTGTTCGCTGTTCCCATCTGTCTAGGATGAGTGGAAGCAAGGAGCAATCTCTGTACTTCGTCAGTGTTCCCGACCAGGGGAGGCTGTGCGCCGTCTCCCTGTCCCTCCAGGTGAGCCCAGAGGACTGCAGGAACCAGCAGATAACAACCTGCAGGTAAGCATATCTATAGCTTAGGTCAGCAGTCTCCTAGTCGACCACAGATGAATATCAGGGGACCCCAAGGGGGGTTGGACCGACCCCGAGGTTGGGAGACGCTGGTGTAGTCGATGAAGCACAATAGACCCTTCACACAGAGGTGGTCGTCCCCACAGAACACACACAGGTGTCACTCATAGTGTTGATCCTGGGTGTGCTCTTTTTATGTGTCATGGCACCGGCAATAGACTAACCTGATGAGTGACCACACATTGTCCACACTGGTGCTCTGACACACAGGGTTGAAACCTACCACTCACTGCCTGCCACACTCCCTGAACAAGGTGTCACTCATTCGGGGACACCTAGTCCAAGTCTGCCCAGAAATTAATGTTTAATAATTGTCAATAAATAATAAATATGAATCAATTCCGATGGAGGAGACTTGTCAATGGCCTTTGCTCCACTTGGGGCGAAGGGCCTAAGTAAGTAAGTAATTGTCAATAAATGAATGAAATGACAATAATTGACAATGAAGGAATACATAATGTTTAGAAATGTGTGTGTGTGTTTGGTGTGTGTTCCAGGGAACTGGTGCTGCTGTACGCTGACATTTTGGCTTCTCCTGCTGTGAACTCCATTACTGATATCTGGCTGATCATGGCTGTGAGACACACACACACACACACACACACACACACACACACACACAAGGCCAAACAAATTATAAAAGACATTGCCCACCCCAGCCACGTACAACTGTACTCACTATTACCGTCAGGCAGGCGATACCTCAGTATCAAGTGCCGTACAAATAGGCTTAGAGACAGCTTCCACAGTCAGGCCATCAGGCTGCTGAACAAGGGCGTATAGCATATAACAATGTATATTTTATTACATTGATTTATATATACATATTGCTCTTTTCTGTGCTGATATTTTGCATTTTATAAATTGCATTTTATTTTTAATTTTTAACTTTATTCTATTTTTATTCTATTTCTATCTATTTTTATCTTATTTTATAACTGCTGTCTGTCGTCGGGTATTGCACACAAGATTTTCACATCACTGCTTTATACTTGTGTAAACTGTGAAGTGACAATAAACTTGACTTGACTTGACTTGACTTGACACACACACACACACACACACACACACACACCACCGCCAGAAGTACTTTATCAGTCAAACTGGTTTTGTATTTTTGATGATGTGACGATTCCTTGCGTTTGTATTATAGAGGCATGCTTCTTGTTACAGAGACACATCTGTTGCACATCTTCTCCTTCAGGTGGCGTTTTACAACAAAGGGATCGTCCAAGCTTATGGTCACAGACACAACCTCCAGGTGGGCTGAGGGAACAGAGGGATCCATCCGTACATGGTCGACGGTCCAAATGTTTTCCTTAACAAATACACATATATTTGATGTATATATTCAGTCCCGACAACAAGGACACAGGGGGATGAGTTGTCACTCTATGTTATCGAGTAATTCTTATAAGGGTAGTCTAATCAGTCTGACTCGGGCCAGGTGAAGCTGCTTAAACCAACCACTTTGTAAATAGTTTGTGTGTGTGTAAGTAAATTGAATGCCTTTCTAATGAGATGGTGTGTGTGTGTGTGTTGTAATGGGAAAAAACCTCCGGTGTAGTAAATCCCCAATTATTGTTGTCTATGCCCACCAGCTGCTCCTCATTAGAAGAGAGGTGTTCTTTATTTTACTTACACCCAACGAGAAAATAACATAACAAGCCTAGGCCAGGCCGGCGATAAGGATAGTTGAACATCCTCTCAAGGGTGATGTATTTTACTGCTACCAACCTAGATGTCCTCGGTGCCAGATCGCTCTCTGATGACCCCAGCCATTCCTAACCAATTGATTTACATATAAGGACAGAAAGGAGCTAGGGCGCACGTCATAGAACTGTGGCGATCAATTGAGTTACGCGTCATCTATTGTGGCTAAACTGTTGAAAAGGGAGACGCTCTTGTAAGTGCATTGGACTTCTCTCCGCACGCCTTGAGACGTGTGGATAGAACTCTGAGCACTCAACCTATTGATTGTTTGTGTGATTTTAATAAATATGATATACTTATTTAGTTTTAGATTACTTGTGGTAATGGACTATGTGTGTGCGTGTGTGTCTATAGCTGGGTGCGCCACGGTGTGTGTTGCCAGGGATTCTTCAGTGCTGTTTGTCCTACTCTCTGACCACCCGACTGGCCCCCTGCTGGAACAAGGCTGGACGGTACCTTCTCTCAGGTACACAGACAACACAGAGTGTGTCTGTCTGTCTATCTGTCTGTCTGTCCGTCTGAATACCATGGGTTGTTTGGATTAAACATTTGTTACAGCTGTGGAGCAGTCACATACTAAGTCAACCCTTTTATTATTACCTTCCTGCGATTACGTGACATTGTCTCTATGTTAACCAGCCTTCACCTTGGTCCCACTTTGAAATCTGATAGGAAGGTCACTTTATGGCCTGGGTGCGTGTGTGTGTGTGCGTATGCATGTGTGCGTACTGGAAATGTTAGTGTGTGTGTGCACTGGAAATGTTTGTTTTCTCAACCCTTTTCTCAATTATTTTTTAAACCCTAACTGCAGCACACATACTGTCGCTCACACACGTACACACACACACACACACAAACACACACACACACACACACACACACACACACACACACACACACAACCTGATCAGATTGTGTGTGTGGGTTTGATGATAAGAGTCCTCTCTCTAGCCTCGGACTTGGAGGTCGGCAGCTTTGAAACCATGTCCTGTAAATCTGTCAAAGTTGTGCAGAATGGTCGCTCTTTCCCTCAAATCTCCTCTGTGTGTGGCTCTCAGATCCCATGCTAAGATGGCTGGCTGTGTATTATGCTTTATATGTGCCAGTGCTGTGTGAGGTCGTCAACTCTCAGCAGTTGTTTTTGGATTCACTCAATCTCATGGATATAAACCTCATCTGGTGTGACTAAGCAGCAGCACCTTGTATTCTGTTCTAACATCTAAATCTGGAGGGTTAAATCCTCTTTATTGGTTTACATGTACACACGCAGTGAAATTACTTTCTCTGCATTCAACCCACGCTAGTATTAGGAGCAGTGGGCAGCTTTTGTATATCCAGTGCCCGGGGAGCAGTGTAGGGGTCTGGTGCCTTGCTCAAGGGAACCCCGGCAGACCTTCCAGTTCTCAAGCCAAGTCCCACTGAGCTATCCTGCCGCCCCCAAACTAAACTCACTGATCCGCGTCTTGGTATTACCACCCAGTCCAGGTCATTGTTACCCCTTAGTGGTTAGACCTCCAGGAGTAAAGGAAATTATTCCAAGTAAAAAATCTAAATCCAAGTCAATGTCCTTCCAATGTCATTTAGCTTATTATATGAAACGATTCTTCAAATTCTATCTGTGACACACATTCAACATCCCATGTGGAATATAACATTTCCCTGCTCTCTTCATTCATGATTCTCGTGTCCTTGCTCGACAGAGTAAAGAAAATAGAGCACAGAGTAGCGCAGTCGCACCAGAGACCTCTTGTGGTGTACGTACGTACATACAACCTTGAGGACCATGTGACCTTCTTGTCTTCCTCTCCAGGAAAGGAGTTTCTGACCACGATCGGGAGGCTGAGCGCCGTCAGTAGGTTACAGTGTCATGACATCATCATCATCATCATCATCACTATCTCTATCTGACCTATCTGACAATAAAGACATCGTGAATTATTAGGTTATATACTTGTTTAACTGTTCTGTGGGTGTGAATGTGTGTGTACTGAATGCGTGTGTGTGTGTGTGTGGTAGGCATGGAGTTGAATGCCACTGCAAACCAGATATGCATTGGTGTTGAGCCGAGCACTGTAAGACTGCCCCCAACTAAAGTAGGTCCACCCAGTTATGCCAATGTGTGTGTGTATGTTTTGCACACACACACACACACACGCTGATTATAAACAAACTATTTAGTTTCTAATCATTATCCAAAGTGGATTTATGTGTATGTGTATAATCAGAAGTGTGTGTGTGTGTTCTAGTTGGAAGACTTTGGCTTTCCCCCCATGGTGCTGAAGAACTTCTCCAGTCAGCCGGATTGCGTCCTCCACACCTCCTCTGTGGGAGCGTGCTGGTGTTACGTCCTGCCCAGGTACTATTTCACTGGTTATTTCACTACACCCAGGCAGTGGCCCTGCTGAAATGTTGCATTGGAGTGGCCTGATGGGGCCACTAAAGATCTTGGGGTGACACATTCCATAAATGAATCAATTCATTTCAGGAACTCTGTTATGCTGTTGTCGTGTTTATTGTCTATGTCAATATGAGCGTTATGGAATCACACACTGATATACTGTGGTTCCTTATCTTAACAGTTTATGTAAGTAAAGTTATATATATTAATTATCTGATGCGCCTAATAGACTAATACGGGGTGCAGTTAACTTTTCTTTGGAGTTCCACAACAATCCTCTTTTAATGTGTTCATTATTCATGATTATAATTCATGATTATTCAGATTTGTCATTGTCTTTAAAAAGACAAACTGCTTTAATTTGAAGGAGTATGTTGATTGATAGGAACCAAAACTATTTACTGGGGCTGGCTGGCAATGCACATTTTATTTACTTTCCTGTGAACTGTTAAAATGTACAGTACATTATCGTATTTAAATCCCTGGAATTATAGACTGGAAATGATGACGCAGTTAGAAAACTCACACGCTGGAATCCCTGGTATTAAGGGGAAGCTATACTATATTATTCACATAATGGTGGTGTAGTGGAATCAACCACTGTGGTCACTGTGCATATCTACAAGAGGGAGGGTGCCACAACACACAGCACACATGACATTACTACATGGAACGGTCTTCTATTGTGTGTGTGTGTGTTTCAGTATGAAAAGAGGACGGATAATGACCATTAGTCGTCAGCTGCCCACTGACTGCCCATTTAAGTCATACCAAGACCTCCAGAAACACTGGCACAGCCTGGTACACACACACACACACACACACACATGTACACAAACATACACACATGAATACACATTCACATATATACACAAATACAGTGTGTGTGTGTGTATATGTCTAAATATACATTTGTGTGTGTGTGTGTTTGTGTCAGTACAACTACAGTCTACCAGAGCAGACAGTGGACGAAGAAGTCTATTGCAGTGTTTACTTCAGTATGATAGGAGAGAGACTCTTCACGTATCCTTTGAACCTAAACAAACACCTTCATTTATCCAGAAGAATGGCACTGCCAAATCTGCTCCTTGACAAGGTTGTATTGATTTATTGTCTTTATTTCCTTAATGTGTTCATTATTTATATTTTTTTTACATTACATTACAGTAATTTTCTTAATTTCTTTCTTTCTTTCTTTCCCTCTTTCATGTCTTAATTTGGACCATATATGTAGCCCTATCATCATGCTGTCAGTCGCGTAGCGACAAAGACTGCTTTCAAATGATTGTCCAGCCGCTCTCCAAACGTCTCTTTGGTTTGCCAAGGATGACCATGTCTGTGTTAATCAACCTCTGGTTTAGATTTCTCTTCATGGTGTCCTTGTATCAGAGGCAAGGGCGTCCCATCAGGGAGTTGGGAGTAGAGGAGCTGTTTTGGTTATGCTCATTATTGATCTTAGGTGTCTCATCATAAAGGCATGTCGTTTTTTCACCTGGCTTCTATATACTGTCCATGTTTCGGCGCCGTACAGAAGAGTTGAGAGAACGATTGCCCCGTAGATTTGACCTTTGACTTCAGTGGACATGATGGTTATTCCAGAGTCTTCCAAAACACATGCTAGCCTCTTCTGTATCTCTGCGTCGATGCGACCATCTCTCGATATCGTACTGCCAAGTACGTAAAGTCTACTGTGTTTGGAGCAGTGTCCTCAACTTTGATATTCTGTTGTTGTGTTTCGACGGAATAAAACCTCTGTCTTCTTGATGTTAATATGCAGACCAAACATTTTTGACGCAGTAGAAAAAGCATCTACAATGTGCCGCGCATGTTCTGGTGTATGAGCGACGAGGGCGCTGTCATCTGTGAATAGGAGTTATCTTACAAGGATTTGCGTACACTTGGTCTTAGCTTTGAATTGCGAGACTTTAAATAGGTCTGCGTTTTGACGGGACTGTATATACACTCTTTCATCAAGATCACGGAAAGCCACATCCAGCATTGCCGATAGAAAGACACGGAACAATGTTGGTGCCAATACACTCATATATAGGTCCTATTCTCAAACTTAAAGAGACTTTAACTGAAGTCTTCTACCAGTTACCCTCTGAGCTGCATTAGACTGCAGCCGGTGCACTGCTGTTCCCGGGTCAACCAGCAGGGGGCACTCAACACCTTCATATCGGACCTCAGGGCCAGACTGCAAAGCATCTGTGGCCTTCCAGTCTGCATGACCAGTAAACCCTGCTACCCCACCGGTAGTCTGACCAGCACGTCGTCAGCACAGGTACACACACAAACACACACGCATGTACATGGAAACAACACTCTCCACATTTCTAAATCTGGAGGATTGAATCCTCTTTATTGGTCACATAAATGTACACACACACAGTGACATTAGTTTCTCTGCATTTAACCCATCCTAGTATCAGGAGCAGTGGGCAGCTATTTTATATACAGCGCTCGGGGAGCAGTGAAGGGTTCTGGTGCCTTGCACAAGGGCACCTTGGCAGTGCGCATGTTTTCAGAGACTTGAACCGACGACCTTCCGCTTCCAAAGCCCCAACAGACTGTGCTATCCTGCCGGTCATTTCTTCATGCATTGACATTTTTACAGTTTTCTTTGCCGCTTGTCCGACAAAGCACAAAGAACCCTTAGTATTAATGATTTGATACATGGAAAGCAGTCCTGTCCAAGACAGCAGTGCTGTCAATCAAAGTTTCTTTGATTGGTAAAATTTATCTCTAAATGAAAACATGAATGCCTTAATAGATAACGTTAATTGATGTTTAATTATTTTTCCCAATTAATTATACAACCTAGCAGTTACCGGATGTATTAACCATCGTTGCACACAGAAATGAGAAAGATAATGATGAGATTCCTCTCCTCTCCTCCTCTCCTCCCCTCCTCCTCTCCTCCTCTCCTCCTCTCCTCCTCTCCTCCTCTCCTCCTCCTCCTCTCCTCCTCTCCTCTCCTCTCCTCCTCTCCTCTCCCCTCTCTTCCCTTCTCTTCTGACTGCCCAACCCCAGATGTTGGAGGGTGAACCACTCAACCTTACCAACAGATCCTCCGTCCATCTGGTTCTCACCCAGCTTCCTGCCCCGGCCGCCCCACCTGTAAAGCCTTCGTTTGGGTTAAGACTGCCAGAGAGAAAGGAGGATGTCCGCGTAGTGGAGAAAGGTCAGGGAGTCGTGTACGGGGGCAACGGCCCTCACAGCTCGGGCGGCGAAAGAGCAAGGTCTTCAGCCTCTGCCACCACAGCATCCTCCCAATCCACATCATCTTCAGCCCCTGACCCCTGGTCCCGCTCCTCTCCCCTGGGCTCCCCTCTCGCCCTGGCGGCCACCCCTCCTAAGCTGGTCTTCCTAAGCTTGACCAAGCTGGTCCAGAAACTGCAGAACCAGAGGAAGGAAGGAGCGGAGGTGGAGAGGAGAGTCACGCCGGCAAACAAGACAGCCGCGCCCGCTGCCTCTTCATCTTACCCTCAAACAGCCACGCCCTACTTGGCGTCCTCCTCTTCCTCATCCTCCTCCTCTTCTCCGTTCGTTTGGTCCCAGAGGCCCCCTGTAGTTCCTCCCCCGGTTCGCCTCCCCAGCTTCACCGACCGCTCCCAATCAGGCGGGGTCCCGGGCCGCCGCCCCGAAGCCAATCGCATCGCAGCTCCCGTCCCCCACAACCAACCCTCCCCCGAGGTGCAGCTGAGGGCCGCCGGCCAGAGGGGTGACATCAAGTCTGGGTGCGAAACGCTACGGTCGCCCGCGGTCCTCAGCCCTCCGGCGCCCGCGGTGCCGCTTGACGTTCCCAGCAACAAAGGAGTGAGTCCAGTCAGACGACTGTATTCATGCAAGTCATCGGGTGCCTTATGACAGTGCTTGACCAAAGGTTTATTTTACTGATGTACACACCCGCCATGATATTTCTTTTTTCAGCCAAGCACAAAACATTTGAAAGGGGAGAAAAGAAGGAAATTGAACATATATTATATATACATAGTAGTAGGATGTGAATGTTGATTCTGAACATGAATGAACGTAACATGGTTGATGGGCCTGTGGTTCACTTTTGACAGTCGTCATTCGTTGGAAAGGTTTACCGAATTTAGATGTAATTAATTGAATCAAGGTGGTATTCAGATACAAAAATAATAATAATAATAATAACAACACTGTGATATAGGATAGACAGAGAGAGATAGAGAGAGAACGAGGGATAGTTGACCGTAGCAAAGACAGATCAGCCCTTGTTTATCTAGTGAACGGCGGTAGTGGATCTCGGGTGTGTGATGTGTGTGTGTGACCGTGTGCTGTGTGTGTGTGTGTGTGTGTGTGTGTGTGTGTGTGTGTGTGTGTGTGTGTGTGTGTGTGTGTGTGTGAATCCAGGGGGAGAGGTTTGCGTCCAAGCCGAAGAGGTCCAGGCCGAAAATACAGGAGGTGGATGTGGAGACTATGGCCAGGAACTGCCAGGTGCTACCCGAGGGGGGGGGACCAGTGGGGGGGGGGGGGGGGGTCGTCCTCCTCCTCTGAGAACACACATCGCTCTGTTCTCCCAAACATTCCCAAATATAGTGCTCCCCTTCCCTCGC